>VDFB02149047.1:69136-86689 GCA_007258455.2 Sequoia sempervirens | reverse complement strand
ACTCATGAAACATGGGTCAATGAGTTTGACTTGAAACTACATGGTTGAATCCTGATAGCAATATCATAATTTGACACGCTGTGGAAAAATACCTCCTACTTATCAATTGATGAGCTAAAGGGGCTCTATTATAAATGGTTCATAAGGCACAACACTTGCTGGGTTTTGCAGGGTCAACTCAAGCGGGCTTAACCTTGGAGAAAACTCCCTGGTTAAGCGCGCTTGAGCTGGAGCAGTACTGGGATGGGTGACCTCCCGGGACGGACCAGTGCTTCACCTCTGTGAGCATCACCTAGATGCAATGAGTGCTAAGTGGACCATTCGATATCATGAGAGATGGGTTCTTGTTGAACCACTACTCATGAAACATGGGTCAATGAGTTTGACTCGAAACTACACGGTTGAATCCTGATAGCAATATCATAATTTGACACGCTGTGGAAAAATACCTCCTACTTATCAAATCTACACTTTATTTCTCTTGAATTATTTTTCTATGTATAATTACTCTCCCAAAATTTATAGCTCATTAAAATTATGAAAATATTATTTTTATATGCAATAATTCTAATTTATTGAAAATAAAATGTCAATAGACAACAAATGATTTTAAATTTTTAAATAATAAAATACAGACACCAATGTATGCAAATTGTAGCCTAGAAGAGGTTTGTTAGCCCATAGGGTTCCCTAGACCAGACCCATTCTTTTTGAGGCTCAAAGTGTTAGGGGAAAATATTAAATGCTTAGTTTTTTTTCCTTTATTTTATTTTTTGAAGATGCTTATACAATGGGTAATAAAATGCATAATTAGGTTTGGGAACATAGAGGGGAGCTAAACCTAGAGTGAAATTATCAAAGGTGAAATATTTAAATGATATATTTAGCCCCCACTTTAGTGAGAGTATGGACTTATTCTCAAAGTCACACTAAAGTAAGAATATGTGAAGAGGGATTCAATTTCCAAATATTGAAGAGATAGGGCGACATTAAATCTAGGGGATGTTCTAGCCCCTAGGATTGAATATTCTATAGAAAAACAACATAAGGGATATGGAACACACATATAAAGATGCAATGTAGCATGAGAAACACGAAGAATACACAATGAAGGCATAGAACATAACATAACATGACATGAAACAAAACACTACAAGAATAAAATTAAAAAAAAATGCAAAAAAATTGTAATGATGTGAAAGGGGTGGGTAAGACAATCATCAAATAGAAATATCCAAAAAATAATTAGTAAGATCCATATCCAAGGAATATATATGAAAACCCAAAGAAGATGTGTAGAAGAAATGTGCAATCCATAGTTGTCATAACCAATCCACCAATACTAGATACATCTTAATTACCTTTGAGGATCCACTAGTATTAATTTTGAGGATATTAAGAGGGGGACATGGCCATTGATCAATTATATTAACTTTCTTAATATTCTTGAATCTAATAATACTATAAATTCAAGAAGTATTAGTGGTAAACCCAAGAGAACACGAGGCATGCAAATCAAGAGGAGGACAAGATATCCAAAGAAACACTCAGTCTCAATTATGTATTTTGTTTAATTATTTATCTTTTGAAAAATTTGGATGATAAGATTTTGAGTATTTTGGAATATCCTTCAAATCCTCTTTAACCAAATTTACCAAAGAATAGAGGTAAGCCCTAGATCCCAAATAGCCATATCAAATAATTCAACATAGGAGAGTGGTCAATAATTGCCTAAAATTCTACTATAAAAGAGACATGAATGATAGGATTTCTCTATATAATTCACCATAATCTCCATAATTCTAAATAGAATGGGCATTGAAGGAAAATATGGGTAGTTTTCTCTTCATTGTGGACATAAAGAACACACTTAAAAGGGGAAAAAAATTTCATATTTTACCAATATTATCATGCATGGAATGAAACTATTATGGCTTAATAACTATATGAGAGAATGAACTTGGGCCACCTATATTTATTCCACTATTTTTATTGTTTGATTGAAAAAAGGGCTCTATAGTATAAACCACACTCTTCCCAAATTTTTTGGTGAATTAAAAGTTAACACAAATACCCACTTCACCACAAACCTCGATGGAAGAGACAAAATGGTGCATTAGGGTTTTAATCAACTATGTTTGTGTGTGTGTGATGGTGTTTTAGCTAATTGTTAATTGATATATTTTGATAATGCAATGATATAACTATGTAAAATATAAAAATGCAACGGTCTTGTGGACACAAAAAAAGTGTCCCTTTTTGCTTGCTTGATATGGGAATAATTAATGACAGATTGGACTTAATGAGGCCTTGATTTAATGTTGTGAGGTGTTTTACACATCCACATTATGTCTTCGACCCTTGAAAAATGAATAAAATACATTAAACAATGTCTTGTAAAGGTGATGTAAAGTGTTGTAAAAGACTTTCACACTTCTCGATACTTAATGGACCTATCTTCTCCCTAATTCAATATTGTAAAATGTATTTAATTGCATTATCACAATAATCTAGAAGGCCTATAACATAAACCTAATATTAATCTAGTGTTGTAATGTGTCTTACACATTCACATTGGATGTTGTGCCTTTATAGGCTATGTGGACCTAATTTTAATGATGTAAAGTATATTTAATCACACCTTCACATTGAAATTTGTGTCCCTGGCCCTAATTACACTTTACATCATCATTAATAGGCCCTTATGGCCCCATATTGTGCATCCCAAGACTTAATTTGACCAAAGACCTGATGAAAGCAACATAACTATTGGATTTCTTCACTCCCCGGGAATCTATCTGGAAAAATAACCCATATGGGACCAAGTTTCCCATATAGGTGAATTAGTCCCATCTAGGTGGGATTACATCACCCACCTTGGTGACTTAGTTCCATTTGGGCTATTTTTGAGGTTCAAGCGGGAAAAAATGGAATGTAAGTTTTTTTTTCCTTTATGTCGTCCTTTGGGATAAAATTAACGAGAAAATTAGGTGGATTGCCTATAAATATAATATTAAAAACCCTAATTCATAACTCATTCATCTTATTTATCATTTATCTTCCACCTCAAGTTAAGCAAGTTAGGGTTTTAATATTCCAAGTCATCAAGATAGCTTTTTAAGACATTCAAGGGAAGATTCTTCATTTTTTTCTACAGAAAATCAAGATAAATCTTCATGGAAAGGTACTAATTCCATTATTTCATGCTTCATTACATTATTTCTTCATTTTGGTTTAATTACCTAGAAAGGGGTTTGACCAAGGCAAACCATGATCCCCTAACATCCAACCTTTCGTTCTCTTTCCTTGTGTTTTTTCATATTTAGGTATCTTGAAGGCTTGGAAAGCATTAAAGATCAACTTGAAAATTTTCTAAAGACATCTCCTTGTTGACTAAGTCAATATATCAACAAAAGTAATTTACAGTACTGAAAATTAGAGTCTCAGAACCAGAAACTTGTTAAGAATTGAAGTGCAAACCGAGGGCTTCCATTTCAAATTTTGGATTTTCAAAAATTTAGAACTGGACTAAGTCACCAATGGTGGTGAATCAATCCCTCTAAACCTATTTATTAGAGGTTTATCTAGTTTTGGATACCCATTTGGCTGAAATGGGCTCCAGATAAGTTTTTCCAAATCTAGGACTAAGTCGCCCAGATTGGAACAAGTGTCCCAATTGGCTTCTTCATTAGGTTTTTTAGGATTCTAGATCTATAGTCCATCCTTTTTCATCCTCTAGGTGCACACTTTCAGTTTCATTAGTTTTTGTTATAATTTACCTTTATTTCTAGGTGGTTTTTCATATCTCAATGTGTTTTCAAAAAACTTACATTTCTTAGGTTTTGCATTAATAATCAATATCTTTCATTAGTTTATTGCATTTGGGAATCATATTTATACATACTTCATCCATCCTTTCATTGATCTTGAGTGTAGAGATTTCCCATTTTGGCCTAGCTCTCTCTATTTAGGTGAGAAACCTTAGAAGTGTTAGGGAGTCTTGTGGAGCAAAAACATTTTTCCACATTTTTGTGAACCTGAATTTCAAATACTTTCTTTTCTAATTTTGGTGTCCACCATCCTAGAATTAGCTTGCAGTAAATTTTCATTAGGGTTTGCATTGATTAATTTGCATTCTAGGGTTTAAAATTTTGCATTAGTGAAAGTGCATATAGGTTGCATTTTTGCATATTAAATCATTAAAATTTTCTAAATTTTTTGCATTGGCATGTACATCATACAACAAATAAAACATTAAAATCCATCAAAAAAATATGAAAATTCTAAAAAAAATCCTATTGGGACTAATTCGCCACCTTGGGCGACTTAGTCCTTGTTCACCCCTGAAACTTTTAGTTACAGAGTTGAAAAACCTTTTTTTAAGATTTTTTTTGCTGCCATTAACTATCTGTATCACTTGGATGAGTTTCTGTAGTATACATTTCATTAGATCTATCTTAAATTAGCTCATTTCATACCTTTTTCAAATTCAATTTTGCATCTATAACATTTCATCTTTCAGATCATTTCATTAGGTAATCAGAAAATCATCTTGCTTAAAAACTAAAATTTGCATTTCATTTTACATTCTTACATTGCATTTAAATTTTTCATAACTTACTTTTTCTCCAAATGTTAGTTTCAATCTTTTCCATGTTTGCACAGAACATGTTAGTAAATAAGCATGTTAGTCATTCATTCAATGCATTCCCTAGTTATGAAAGTCTCTTAGTGCAAGAGAGTGAAAATGATAATGCTAAACTTATAATTACACCACCTCCTATCTCTCCTATTTGTGTGTATGATGTGATAGAAGAGTATACAAACATAGATAATGATGATGATATTTGTTCTACTTATGATACCTCTTCTTTTAATGATGAAGGAATCTTGGTGAAAGAAGAAACAATCATTGAGCATCATGAGGATATTGGGATATTGTTTGTCCTCCTCATCCCTTTTGGGAAGATATTTTAGCACAAGAGAATGAAATCATAGACACATTCCTAAACATCACCTTACCTAATTTCCATTCTCCTTTGGTTTGTGACAATGATTTCGAGGAAGATACAATTATAAATGATGAGGATATGTTGGTCTACAACAACCCTCCTTATGATCCTTCCCCTACCTCTCCTATTTTCGAAGACATTAGGGAACAATGGAATGAAGTCATAAATGATCATATGATAATCATACTTTTTCTTCTCCTATTATCTCCCCAAGTTGTCAAGAAGATGCTTTGATGTTATAAAACACAACCAATGAGAGTCATGAGAATCTTACTTGTCCCATTTCACCTAAGGCAACCCTTATTAAACAAAAATAATTCAACCATACATCATTCCCCTACTTGCAATAAAGTAATTTTAGAAGATCCAATCCATGAATGTCAAAAACATTTGATTCAATAGTTCTCCTAAAAAATTTCCTCCTAGGGAGAATATCATGGTCTTAGAAAATGAAAACAATAGTCGTGTGTCTTCCTTAGCTCACGGTAAAAAGGTAATTCTACATTTCCCTTTATTAGAGATACATCAAACCAATATTTATGAGGTTATGAATGGGAAAGTTTCCATTAGTACCCCCTCGATCAATGGACCTCATACATACCCCATTGGAAATCGTAGGAACCCTCTAATTCTCTACCCACCTTCACACAAACAACAATCTAAAAAAAAACTGAACTTATCCTTTATCCACCAAAGAATAATGTGTTGCAACAACTGAGTCATAATACAATTTCTCATACATACAACACTACAAACAATCTACAACCACCACAACCAACCCCAACCTCATTAAATTTTCCTAATTATATACTACCTAGTGCTCCTCAATTAAGGGAGTATTATCTTATTGAACAACTTAAGAGAACTCCTGCAAAGATATCCTGATGTGATTTACTTGATAATTTACCTAACTATCACACTATGCTTCAGATGGGCTTACAACAACTTCCTATCCCTTCTAATGCACAACCAAATCACATAGCAGCCCTAATTTAAGGATTGAATGTTGGCATTATTTTCCACCAAAGTGAACTCCTCTCTTTTGAAGTGAAAAAATAAAATGAAGCTTTCGTGATCATTACTCAATACAATAGGATAGGGATAAATTGAACCCTTATTGAAAATGGCTCAACCATTAATGTGTGTAGTGTAAACCTCTTGGATAAGCATCATGTGGATAAATAAAAAAATCAACACGATTCTTTATCTATTAAGGGCTTTGAAAATGAAGAAAATAAATTGCTTGGTGAGATCACTTTACCTATTACAGTTGGAGAATTCACATTGAACACACCGATCTAGGTTATGCCTCATGAACTTTCATATAACCTTCCTCTAGGCAGGGTGTGGGTTCATGCAATGAATGGTGTGCCTTCCACTCTTCATTGAAAAAGGAAATACATCTACAACAACAAAGTGGGCACACTTGATGCTAATCGTGAGCCTTATAGTGTCTTGCAACTTGAGAAAAAAAATGAGAACCCCTTGAACACATTAACACCAACCACACAAGTGGAAACTCTGCAACAAAAATATAATGAACAACACATTAAACAACACACAAAGCTATTATATCATGATTAGGGTTCCTTAAGTTTCACACCAACATTCATGGGAGAGTACTAGATAATAAACAAATATTTCAATAAGGCACACAAAGAAGAAGTCATGTCAACACACAACTCGAAAGTCCCTTCAAATGTATGGACACCTCAACCACTGTAGAAAAAAAGACAACATATTACACAAAAAACTTTGGTGAGATCAACAATGAACAACCAATCAATCCAAAAGCAATGAAAAAGATTTATGGGTGAGGATATGAACTTATGAAACAACTTGGATATAGTAAAAAATGATGTGGTACTAACCAACAAGGTTTTTGCAACCCTATAGATCCTATCACACAACAAACAACTCACAATCTTAGTTATTTTACTTTGGTAGAAGTAATCAAGCCTTCAATCAATATCAGCACCATCATAACTAATTCATCAAATCCCACCTTAATCGTAATGCATCCTGAACTAATCGACATAAGTAGTATTGATCACTCTCCTTTACAAGTAATCACACAAAAAATACACCTTCGCTTAGTGTCAATGTCATCTCACAAAACACTAATGAATTGAATTCGTTAGATTTTACACCCTCCTGTAAAGGAGAGAAGAAAATATCTCAATCTAAAGAGTCTTGCATAGGTATGACAACTAATACTAAGCAAGACATATCTTTGAAGTGAACCATAGGAACATCTTCTCCCATTGATCAAGAGGGTATATTGTTGACACTTCTTCAAGATAATTTTCTATCTCTCCCTCCTATAAATTGAAAGAAATTCTATTACAAGAGTTCATTTTGCGCATATCACAGAGTTTATGGTCATTCTACTAATTAATGTAAGGCTTTCAGTAGTAAAATCCAACATTTTAAGGAGTTTGGTGTTCTTCCTTATGTGGGGGCACCTAATTCCTCTAATTGATAATGGTTTTCACTCTACCATGCATCTTATCAATCACTTTGACTCACCCTTGTCCTGCACTAAGTGGGGGCCAGGGGTTAGTTAGCCTTGTCCTCATATGTCACTTGTCATTGCTTCTTTTGGATATCAGTTTACATTTAATGAACATATAATAGCAAGCTTGGGATGTGGATTACATGCCATAAGTTGGCTCACACATGACATACTACCTTGTCATGGTGTACCTTATAGGAAGCTCTCATGTCTTCTTCTTCTACTTTAAAGCAAATTTTCACAGCAATGATGTTAGAAACTACTTTAAAGTGGGGGCATACATCACCACTAACATTTCATTGTGTGATTTTATTTTTCTTGATATTTACTCTCTTGGAAACATTAAGTATAATGTTGCCCACAATGAGAAATTGCACTTGTCCTCTCTTGAAAAAAAGATGAGACCATTTGCACTTATCCTCTATTGGAGACATTAAGCACAATGTTCCCTAAGATGAGATCTTGCACGAACTAAGAAAAATCCCTTTGAACATTTCTAACACCATTTACAATGTCTGAGTGTCAAGCATACGAAGTTTTTCTTACCTCATAGAGCTCGAAGACCATTTTTGTGTGGTGCCTTATTAAAGTTATCAGGAGGTATAACTATGGTATGGTTGAGCGGGAAGCCCATTCTGAGGCATGACATTCCCCATAGCAATTTGTATGTGTGTGAGGACATATCAATTGTATGTGTATCACCTTTTTGGACTTCTCACCTACGAACATACATGAGTTCTATCTGTAGACATGTAAAAATGACCTAGGCTTATAAGTTCTATTTACTCCATATTTCTTCCTAACATAATTAAAATATTTAATTATGTCTTATGGTCCAATTTCAAGTATTAATTAAATAATTCGTAATTATTTAATTAATTCATTTCTTTTATTCCTCTTCATTATTTAAATAAATAAATTTTATTTATTTATTTAAATAAGTCACTAATTGTCTAATGTCTCCCTATGATTAAATAAATTCCTAGATTTATTTAATTATTTTTTATTTATTATTTCCTCCTGATTATTTAAATAAATAAATTTTATTTATTTATTTAAATTTCATTAACTTCTAAATGTCTTCTCATGATTAAATAATTTCTTTAATTTCTTTAATTATTTTCCACCTTGGCATTCTCCTAATTTTAAATAAAATTACTTAAAATTGTCCCACTTTCTAATTTTCTCTCTCTTAGTAAATAATCTCAAATTAATTATTTACTGCCACATGGCCCCACATTTTCAATTAAATTATTTTTAAATTCATAATGACATCTTTCCTCCATAAATCAAACAATTTCTAATAGTATTTGATTTGGTATGCAAGATTTTTGGAATAAACTGTGTGTGATTTTTATATCATCAACGTTTCGGATCATACTCAATGATCCATCATCAGGATGATTATAAGTAGAGTGAGAATGAAAGAGAGCAAGCAGACTTGGATATAAAGGAGAGGGAAGAGGGGTTTGGGAAGGTTGAGAGGCACGCTCCCCACAAAAACATAACATAAATATAAATATATATAAGAAAAAAAAAAACCTAAGTATATATCTGAATTATATATGCAAAGGATAATGAGAAAGATAAGGAAGAAACAAAACAAATATAAATGTAAGAAATTAAAGGACAAACTAAAATAAATAAATAAATAAGAATTAAAAATTATTGAAAAGTAAATAAACAAGGTACCATTATAATAATGGATGAAAGGAAACAATTAACCACTAGAAACAATAGTAAATTGTAAAGGATAAATAAAAGAGAAAAGACTAAATAAGAAAAGCACAAAAAATATCAAAGAGTAAAGGAATCAAGTAGAAAACTAAAGAAATCAAATGATGAAAAATGAATGAAACACAAAAAAAAACAATCACATAAGAAAGGACTAAATGGAATAACTCAAAAACTATAAAAATGTTTTTGAGTTAACAAGAGTAATCAAATGATGAAAAATAAATTAACAAAAGTAATCTTTTTAATGATGGAAAATAAATTGAAAAAAGCAATCAAAAGATGAAAATTAAATTAACAAAAACAATCAAATGATGCAAAATAAATTACCAAGAGAAAACGAAACAAAGTGAAAGTAAAAAGGAAATTGATAATAGAGTAGATGAGAAGTAAATAAAAATAATCATAAATAATAATTAAAGAGCAATACAACCACACATACACATATGAATGTAAGTATGTATATAAAAACACCAAGACATAAATATGTCAATATAACGGGGAGAAATTAAAAGACAAGAAAACAAAACAAAAAGGAACCAACAAGATGTAAAAATAAATTGATAAAATAGAATAGATGAGAAGTAAATAAAATAAATAATAGAATATAGATGGAGAAGATGAAATAGAAATAGATAATAAATAATAATTAAAGATGAAAAGTAAATACAAATAGATAATAAATAAATAATAGAATAGATGAGAAGTAAATAGAAAAAGATAATAAATAATAATTAAAGATGAAGCAATCAAAAGATGAAAATTAAATTAACAAAAACAATCAAATGATGAAAAATAAATTACCAAGAGAAAACGAAACAAAGTGAAAGTAAAAAGGAAATTGATTTTCCAGCTCTTTTCTTTTTCTGTGCCATTCTTATCTCCTTGTCACATGTAATCTTATCATTTGATTTGATCTTCTAAAATCAAATCTTTACCATTCATTTCAAATTTCACCCTAATGTTTCCCTAACCCTAATTGTGGGTTGCCACATTCAATTGTAGCCATTGATCTTAGGGCATTTGTCAATCTTCAATCCTGGCCATTCATCTAAAATTGACTTTTCTATAAAATGGAAATTTTGGTCTCATTTTGACACTTCATCTCTTGGCATCTTGACATCTTAGCATTTCTTGACTTCATGCTTTAGATATTTTTCATGCTTTAGCATTGCTTCATAGTTTCTTGATAGTTGCATTGTGTAGCATTTTGATAGAATCCTTCAACATTTGCTTAGGACATTGGAATTCTCATAGGTTGCTCATCACAAATATGAGGGAAAATATATACTTGCAAGAAATAGAGAAGGTGCAATGGAGGTTAATCATGGAGGTTGAAGACATTGGGTGAGATTTCTCCTTGTTTTCATGTTTTTACTCCTGTTTTCTTCATTGATTTTCTTTGGGTTATTTTGTTTAAGATCTAATTTGCTAACCTAGGTTTTTATGTTAGTAGCTTAGATGTTTTTTTGGTTACTAATATTCTATTTGAAGCATGTGGTGAGGAATCTAAATTTGGTTTTTATTAATTTTCATATCACTTTTTCAATTCCTTAAGGCAGAAAAAAACAACAAACAATTTTGTATTCACATTTCATTAGTTAAAATGAACATGCATATTCACTCATGGGCTTAAAATGAACACAATATTGCATTGAAACTCATAAGGCTAAAATTAACATGCATATTCATGTCATGGATTTAAAATAAAATTTTTATGTTTCATATCAAGTTAAAAGTTTAAAATGAACAAAGTGTTTTAGGTTTTTTCCTCACATTACAATTTTGATCATTAAAATAAACAATTGTCTCCAATTTGTGTAACCCTGATTCAATAATAGAAGTATCCTCTCCCCTTTCACACTTGTACAATCTTGGGTACAAGAGAAACTGTTATTGAATCTAGGAATTGGGCCTTCCTTGCTAGGAAAAAGTACTCATCCCAAGGTGACTCAAACCGGCAATGAAGCTCTTTAGTTGAGCTACTCCCGACTGGTATACAAATGTGAATCCTAATGAAAAACTTAGGATTACAAGTCTGGATGTGTCACACTGACAAGTGAATTCCCCAAAACACTATTGAGTGTAACCTCTTCAAGTAGGAATTCCTCCTTATCAGAGCTAATATTGTCCCATGTGTGCTCACTTGAATGGGAGTCCTGAACTAAAAACCTTTGTCTAGTTTCCAAAAACCCATCTATTCGCTAGTGTAGAAATGGTCATTGCCAAGGAATCGACATTCTCAAAGTTCTTAGTAGAGGTGAAAAGCCTACCATGGGAGATTTATGGGGGCTTGAAGCTTGGTTGACCCAAGAAGTGAGTGCAATGTAAGGGAAGCATATGTGGCCAAGCTTCTAGATCACCTACTGAGAATAAATGCGGCTAGGGAAACCCACGTGGAATCTAGCGAATATAGTCCTTTCCTAACTTAGTATTGTGCTTTTCTTCATTGTGAATGTTTTCAAATATTCAAAGACCAAAAATTGTGTTTTCCAAGTGTTTTATGAAACATGGAACAAATAAAAACCTCTCACAGACCTAGAAACACCCATTCAAACTCAAACAATTATGAATTTTTTCCAAAATTGCAAACAAACTAGACCTGCATTCAGCCTACAATGCATTTGCTATTTTGTATAACACATTTTCTATACTGAACCACATTTGAGACATTTTGTGTCAGAATCGCTCTTCTAAAACATTTTTTCTATCCTTTGCAATGCATTTGACTGGTCTGAACTACATTTCATTTCCAGAATGATGCAATTTCTTTATTGTGCTGCATTTGTGACTTGTAATGACACATTCATTGAATCTGAGACACATTTGACATACTGAAATGTATTTGTGACCTAAAATAATGCAATTTCCTGGCATTTACAAAAACACTGTTATTGTTTAAAACCCAAGTCCAAACATTTTTAAATTGTTTTCAAACATCCTTTTCCAGTTGCCTTTGTTAAAAACCAGACAAGGGATTGCTCAATTCATTCATTCTTTGCATCTTTTAGCTTTCATTCTCCCGTAGGTCCATCCTTGCAAAATTTTAGTTGAACCCTTAGATTCCATCATCATCATTTTCAACAATAAACTAGTCCTTAGATCCTGATTTTGTTGTAGACTTTAGAATAGGAAAACTTACCATACCTTGCAAAAATATTTTCCTTCAAAAGTAGGTTATCATTCCACTTATTCAAGATCATTTCCTTTATTCATTTTCCTTTTTTGAGACCTTTCCAACTCAATAGTCTAGTTAGGAAACCTCACTTTGTCATCTTGTCATTGTCATTTAGTCATACCAACAAATCCTTTGATGATCCAAATTGAGACATAGACCAAGCCTTGAGTGGTTGAGTAAACCTTTTTAGAAAAGTCCATCAAAAGTCCATAGATCTTTGCATATCTTAGTCATTTTAGTCCTCATTTTGCACCCCTTATCCTAAAAATTCAAAAAAATAGTGTCATACCTTTCATCTTAGTCTTCATTGTCCTTTTGCAATTGTCATTTTATTTAAAAAACATTGTCAAATTGCATCTCTTATTCCCAAAAATATAGTTGCACTTGCATCCCTTATTCAAAAAATGAAAAATCCAAAAAGAATAGCATCATACCATTCCCATTCATAGACTTAGTTGTCATTTTTCATCTTCCTAATTTGAGAAAATCCTTATATGGTTGAGACTAGGATCTAAAGAAAAAGAAGACAAATGGACCTTTTCAGACAAGACACCAACCCCTATAACTTCTCTAATGACATGAATCAAAAAATAAAATTGGTGGAACCTTTCATCAATCCTTTCAGTGACATGAACATGCCATCTTCTTCACACAACCTTTTTGAACCATTCATATAGAGAGATGAAAATGAACATGTATTTTTGGAAGATTTGGAAGTTACCGCACAAAATCCAAATGTGGCCTCCTTTGTGGAATAATTATTCTTGCAAGATTTAGATAGATATCTAGCCATTCATTTACATCAAGGGGCCAGATTACCATGTGGGTTTGGCATTAACACCTTAAGAGTAGCCTCTCCTAATCATGATGAAAACAATAATACAAACAATACTTCCAACACTAGTCAACCTCAACACAATGCAAAAAATACCTTCATTGGTGCCACCACACAAAGTGCCACAAACACCATCAATGCTACCTCTAATGGCACCTCCAATAAAAATACTTCCAACACGATCAATGCAACACCCATTGGAGGAACATCAACCATGTCACAAGCCATGTCACAATCAATGACTCTAATGTCAACAACTTCCTCACAATCAATTGGAGCTACCTTTGGGTCCTCAACAATGGGGGGAAGTTCTTCAAACCTCTTATTTGGAGCTTCATCTAGCACCATGGGAACAAGATTGTCAAATCATTTAATTGGGTCTTCAAATAATTCCATGGGAGAAAATTCATTCAACCCCTTTAGGAGAAATAAATGATGGATTTCCATTCCAGGACCCCAACCTAAGGTCAACACTTCATCACAACTCAATACCAACAAAAATATCCCCCAAATGAAAAACACCAACATTCCCAATGGACACATATACCAATTTGGACAAGGAAATCAAATTACACAATATATGACTTCATTTGGACACCAAAATACTCAAGGTCAACACATTCCACAAATATTGACTAATATTGCTTGAGTGCACATTTCTACATACACGTCACACATCCATACCAAACAACAGGTCCCTAATAAAAACACACAATACCAAAAACTTCCAAACCAAAACACGTCATATGTTTCAGAACAACAGACATCTTCACAACAAGAGAGAACTCATGGAATACCTTTCACTAGTATGTGTGACTCTACAAACAACCCCATAATTGATGCACTCATAGCTCAAATTGTGACCTTACAAAAATAGATGGAGAACATGCAAATGAAACTGTTAAATACTCACACATAATATGACCTATGTCCATACCATTTTGACATGAGGCTACACATGCCATAGTTCCCTCCTGGATACGTGGTGCCAAACTTCACCAAATACAAAGGCAAGACAAATCGCCTTAAACACATTCAATAATTTACAACCAATTATGTGGACATCACCTATGAACATACTTATTTGTTCATGCTCTTCCCTAGGAGTCTTGTAGGTTTTGCAGTTGAATGATTTGCCACCTTTCCTAAGGGAATAAAATCATGGGAGGAACTTGTAGACAGATTCATGCAAAATTATGCCTATAACATTGACACCGACGTCTCCATTACCAATTTATGCACACTTACTCAAGAGGAAACTGGTGAGAACATTATTCCATTCTTCCAAAGATGGGGAAGTTTAGCAAGTCATTGCCATATTGAAATACTAGAGAAGGAAAAAGTAGAAATTTTTGTCCAAAACCTCCTGGGCCCATTGAAATACAATTTACAATTACATTATTGGACCACTTTCACAAACTTAGTCATAAAATGAGTCCAACTCAAAAGGGCCCTTATTGCTAAAGGAGAACTCAAATATGGTAACAAGAACATGAACACAAACCCACTTTCTAATAAAAATAAATACTGGGTCAAGAATAAACCCATCATGAATGATGGTGTTGTTGATGCTAAAGCAGTAAACACAACGGGTCTTGTACTGACTCTAAGAGGAGCTCAACCACAAAGCACACCATTGATCACACTAAGACCTACTGCAAATACCATACAAAATAATAAACATAGTCAAAAAAATCCAAACAATCAAAACCAAGGATAGCCATACCAAACTAGGAAATTTCCAAAGAGATGTACATAAACTGCCTTAGGTGAACCAATTGAATAATTTCTAAAGAACCTCTTCAAAATGGTGTCATCACATTACAAGAGCCTAAGCCATATGACCTAGAATAATTTAAGCCATCATGGTGGGATGACAACACATTTTTTGATTATCACTATGTGAAAGGATATAAAACCTCCTCTTGTCAACAATTAAGAAAACTTGTACAAGATCTCATTTAGAATCACACCATCGAGTTAGGTGGTCAACTATTCATCTCAAACGTAGACCATACTATTAATAAAAACCCACTGCAGGACCACGATTCAAATAACCCCTCAACTTTAGGTCCAAAGACCAATAATCATCTTTCTAATTACACTCATACCACCTTTGACTATTCTGGTAGACCCATTTTTAATCATCTCTGATTTGTTGATGAATATGTCAATACAATTACTATCAAGAAAGCACCTGAATGTAATGTCACCATGCGTGGAGGAAAATTCCCCATAGTTGGTCCTCCTCCCCCTAGACAACTAAAGATCACAATACCTGGTCCATCCACCAAGCAATCACAACTGGGTCCATCCTCTAAATAGTTGCAACCTAAGGGATAGTTCAATCTCATTGACTAATTAGGAAAAATACTTGCTCAAATCTCTATACTTGAGCTACTACACATCTCTCTTGCACACAAGGAAATACTTGAAAATACTTTATAGGATTTTTTTGTCCCTCATGACATTTATGTCAACCAATTTGAAGTTATGGTGGGATACCTAACTACTCCCCATCACATAACATTTTTAGACCAAGACTATTTGTCACCAAAACCAACTCATAATTCACATTGCATATCAAAGTATTTATCCATAAACATAAGGTCAGATGAGTTTTAGTAGATTGGGGAGTAGGATTGAACATATTCTCCCTAAAAATAGTTAAATCTCTAGGATTCTTTGATGCTTGTGTAGACACTATTAAGAGCATTGTTATAAAGGCATATGACAATGAGGAATTCTCCTCTTGAGGCATTATCACAATTCCTATCTGAGTTGTGTTGGTTATTGCAGACACAACATGTCAGGTCTAGGATCTTGAGCTACCATATAACATCTTTCTTGGTCGACCCTAAATCCACACCTTAAAAATCTATTCCATCTACCTACCATCAATGCTTGAAGTTTCCTTTTGATGACATCAAAATCACCATAAATGTAGACCATGATCCCTTCTAGTATTGCACCAATCTAAGGGGTATTTCAGAATATTAAGTGCTAATTAATCAAGAAGCTTCAACATCCTCTTCTTCCAAATACATCAATCCATCCACACTTACCAAATCATCCACATCCACTCCTTTGTCTTCCATCACACCACCTCCCTCAGTCCCAAAGGCCAACCCTAATATGAAGATCCAAGACCAAGGTTGCGGCGAATAGAAATTGAGCACGACCTACTACATCACTAAAATACCCAAGTCTCCAAAGCCTTATGTTCGACCTTGTTTCAAAATGGAGCCTAAAGAGATTTTCAAAGTTCCTCTGACATAGATTTTTATAAAATGGGGTGACATGAGTAAAGACGATATTAAATATTTATCAACTTGGATTTATAAAGATCCAGAAGACCCATCCCCATTACAAATATAGATATATGAATGTGAGAATATATAATGCCATCCCGAAGACCAAAGCTTCTTGGGTTAGGGTTTGGGCTACCTGAAACTAGTGATCAATGTTACCAATGTAATTTTAGGTGAGAGCGTGAATGTTTTTGAAAGTTTTGAGACTATCAAAGATTCCCTTACCAAAAATGATTCACATGAATGGGAGTTTGGTTCCCAAAGACCCCTGAGTGACTGCTACCTTAATGAATTTTTTATGGAACTTCATGAAATTTACTTTGATGAATGATTTAGAAAGATGTTCATAGTTGACCTTTCTAAAGACACCCCTAAAGTCCCATTGAAGAGAGAAGAATGGGTTAGACTCTTTTGGCCTCGTGCCAATGATAAACCTATTCCATCATCTGACAATCATCTTGACCCACTTATCAAGCCATCTAACCTTAGTGAACATCATTCAAATTTATCTGAATTGCCACATGACACTACCAACTATGATTCATATCCATTAGTCTCCTATTTTCCTAATGAGTCTAACTTGTCTAAATCAAGTGAAGAAGAATACTAGATAAAATTTGAATGGGAGTTAGAAGACAACGATTTCATATTTACCCTTTATGAATCCATCTGCATGCTTTGCATGTCCTCCCCACCATTTACCAATACTGATGATGGTATATCCCTTTTCTACCCACAACTAATTGATTGGGATCAACAAGGCCCACCAATTATGGAAATATTTTAGAATGATGAAGCTATCATAGAGTTCATCGGAATCCACGAGAGCATACCAATTAGGGACCACAAAGATGGATTTTACATAGACCTAGATTGTGTAACATACTTTGGGGAGACTATGCAATCCTCTAGTCACAAAAATAAAAATAAAAATAAAACAAAAAACACACCTCTTTAGGTGAAAACTG
>VDFB02149047.1:0-69036 GCA_007258455.2 Sequoia sempervirens | reverse complement strand
GGATGAGGAATTCAAACAAGAGGAGGAGCAACCGAAGGATGAGGTTAGGCAGCAGGAGAAATAGCAAAAGGTAGAGACTGGGTAGGAGGAGGAGGCCTTGGATGTTAGTAGAGGGGAGGAGGTAGTTGGAGGTGAGGAGGAGGTCAGAGGTGATAATGAGGAGTTGGAAATTAGTGATAAAAATGATATGGATGAGGAAAAGAGATAGCTGTGAGAGCACATGGTGGAAATAGAGGATGATATACCTAGAGGATTTCCTTTGCCACATGATGCTACTATTGATCAGATATTGGAATATATGCAACAACGACTAGATGAGGCCACACCATATATCATATCCCTATAGGTAGAACTAGAGGTCACATGAGTAGAGCGATATCAGGCTAAGATCCGATAGTAGGAGGCACAAAGTTGGTGTGTAGATTTTGTAGAGTTATGTTCCAGAGTAGTTAGGGATGTAGCTAGGGAGTTAGCTAGGGTCAATGCTAGCCAAGGCCAGTATCAGATATTGTATGACAGAGTAGTGTTGGCTGAGTAGTGGGAGCCTAGTTTTTCTAGATCTCAGAGCAGGACAAGGATTGGGTTAGGGAGTAGTAACTGGACACACAATAGCCACATTCAAAATAGTGTGGGTGATTCTACCTCCTCAGGTTTTCATCAAGTCACTAGTCCCATCACAGTGAGAGGCATTACTCAGGCCATATATCTAGCCATATTAATGTTTCATTTGCCTTAGGGCATAGGTTAGAGCTCATCCAATCACCAGTTAGAGATCCATCAGCTTCACAGACTTTTTCTACCATGTCCACGATGCCATTAGTTCTCGTCACAGAGCACTAGTCACCTCAGTATTCTCCTTGAGGGGATGAGGAGAGCTTTTCCTAGGGCATTGACACTATTATCTTGTTATATTTGAGACATTATGTTATGACATTTATATTTGGACCATTGAGCCTGCGAGCTCTATTTTTGGGATATCTCGTGACTCTATCCCGTGACATGATTTTTGAGATTATATATATGATGTAGTTTTGGCGTGGACTATATAATTTATGATATGCCATGATACATTATGATTTTATTATGTCTATGATATATGAATTTATGATGATGATTATGATGCATTTTATATGTTATGTGATGTATCCAGTTGTGATGGTTATTTATGATTATATGCCATGATGATATTATGTTATGTATGATGTTTAGATGATGTTTTATATGGATGTATAATGTTTTGATTCTAATAAATTTCATGTTTATGATCATAGATGCATTAATCTATATATATATATATATATATGGATAATGTGACATGTGATGCCTTCTATTATGATGTATGTGCACTACTAATATGGATGATGTATGGAAATTTTAATTGCACTTATATGTTATGTGAACGGAAATGAATGCAAGTATTATATGCTAGTGATGGAAATATTCAAATAGATAGCCTTAATGAATGTTTTAATGCGTAATGTAAGTAAGTGAATGGATATATGTAAATGTGTGACCAACTAATGCAATTTCTATATTATCATGTATGCAACTATATTTTTTTAGGTCACAGGATATCATCAGGAGATGGAAGAGGAGAAATGACAAGACAGAAGGAGATAGATATTATCAGGTAGATTATTGTGATGGCCAACAAACACTATGATATGACATAGATAAATGGTGTGCAAGGTTGTGCCATCACATGGGACAAGTAGTCACAGACAAGGATGATCATAACTCATACTAAGAGCACAATTGCCCTAGTATTTTTGTCATAACCAACCACAAACAAAAAAGTTAAGTAAGACAAGCCATGAAACATCGTTGCTCCTCTAAATCTTGTTGCCAGGACATCCTTAAGGAACTAGCAACATGACTCTTCGAAAGAGATAAGACAAGGAAATAAAAATCATATGTTGTTGCTCCTCTAAATCCTTTTGTCAGGGCATCCTCAAGGAACTAGTAGCATGATGAAAAATTAAAGGAAAAAATGACAAGACAGTGTTTTCCAAGTGTCTGAATGTCAAGTGATTTGATGTAAAAATTCTAGGTGTTTGACGTTGAGATGTCAGGTTTTGATGGTGTCTAGATGAAAAATGCCAGGTAATGCCAAATTCAAGAAGGAAACATACTTTATGATTCAAGAGGATCGATCCTCAAATGTCAAGAGAATCCCTCAAAATGCCAGATGATAGTGATGATGAATAGGAAGGACATATCCTAAGGCATAAATAAATGAAAGGGGCTATTCTTCAGAAGGACATATCCAAAGAATAACCAAGAGCTAACAATTTGACTTTTTTTGACTGGAATGTTGAGTAAATGATTGCCAAATTTTGTTTCAGGAGTTTTTCTATTTTAGAATGATTTTTTTTATCTTGAAAAAAATTAATGTGTGTGCTAGTGTAGTGTCATAAACTCTAATGGATTGACCTAATGTGGTCTCAGGGGCTCATCGATTGATTTCCTTGCCTATGTCATACACTCAGAGACCTTTTAGTTTGACATGACCAATGAATTTTTCCTGATTGATCAAAGATTGAGTTATGATTTTATTTTGACAAACCTAAAAGGACTGACCTAATGTCTTGGGGGCCCAAAGATGAATCTTTCCTATGTAGCAAATGTATAGAGACAATGTAGTTTGACAATGACATGGGTTGACTGAAATGACTAATTTTGACTCTGCTTTTGGGATTTTTTAGTGTTATTTGGATGTTTTCATGTTTTTTCCATATTTTGATTTTTTTTTGGTATTTCTTGAGGACATTTTTCAATTTTTAGGTCTTTTTTCTGGACATTTTATGATTTTTTGTCTTTTTATGATTTTTCAAATTTTATGTCTTTTTTCGATGCCTATTTGATTGACAGAACCATGTGCAATACCCACTACAGTCAGGTGATAAAGGATTTCCCCTAGTTAGGTCTAGGACTATCCAAGTGTGAAGGATGTGCAAAACGATGTGCTTGGGATAATAGGCAGACTGTATGCCAGACCTGATGTCAACCATTCGTAGCCATGGAAAGAAATGGCAGGATTTTGTGATAGGATATTGAGATGGTGTCATAAAAGTGGGCATTTATTAAGGATTAAGGTAGATGGAGTGATAGTAGATGGTGAAGAAAAGGTTGAATACGCATGGCACCTTTTTGCCAGGTTTTCACCATCGTACTTATCCAAAGCGCCTGTTTACCAGGTTTTCACTATTGGATGAATTATTTCTCTTTACTATTTTTGTCATTTTTTAATTTTTTTTAGTGTCACCAAGATGCCTGTTTTCCAATTTTTCACTATTGGAAAAATTATTTCTCTTTACTATTATTGTCATTTTTTTCATTTTTTTCATTTTCTTGGTGTCACCCAGACACTTGTTTTCTAGGGTTTCATCAGGGTGGCGATTTTTATATTTTTCAATTTTTTAAATTATATTTTTGATGGTTTTCAGCCTAGCTCTCTGATGCTATGCATAGAACTTTTAGGGATGCAGAATTTTTATGGGTTCTATCAATTGTTCACAATTTGGAGTAGCTAGCTAGTAAGCTCCAAAACCAAATGAGGCCGTGATGATGTAAGGACCCAACCAATTAGGTTTGAACTTGCTAGGTTTCTCTCTGTCAGAGTGATTCTTAGGATTTTTCATTAGGAACACATCCCCAATGTCAAAATTTTTGACCATGAATCTCTTATTATAACTATGACAAAGATGATTTTATATGCCTATAAATGATTTAAGGAATTTTTTCTGTGTTCCTCTAACATTTCCAGCTCATGTAGTCGTGACTTTCTATACTCTTCATCATTGATCAAGATCTTTAGGGAGACTCATAAAGATGGAATTTCAACCTTGAGGGGAAAGATGGCTTCAGCTCCAAAGACCAAGGTGAATGGAGTGGATCCTTTAGGCATGCAGATGCTAGTGTGGTAAGATCACGGAGTTGGGTAAGCTGCATGTGCTAGTCATGACTAGTGTCATTGACTGTCTTCTTAAGAATTTGTTAATTGTCTTATTAGAAGCCTTGTCTTGACCATTTCCTTGTGGGTAGTATGGCATGGTGAAATGATGTTGGATGTGAAAGAATTCACAAATCACATGGACATCTTTCTTTTTGAAGGGATGACCATTGTCTGTGATGATGGATTGTGGAACACCATACCAAAAGATGTAGTTGAGAATGAATTTGTAAATTAGCTTGCCGGTTATGTATGTGAGGGGGATGCCTTCGATCCACTTACTGAAATACTCAGTGGTAGTGATAGTAAATTTATGGCCATTGGAAGAGGTAGGATTGATTTTTCCCATGAGGTCAAGTCCCCATTGTGTGAAGGGCCAAGGAGAAGTAATTGGTCGAAGTTCCTGTACTGACACATGAATCAAATCACTATGTATTTGAAGTTGGAAAAACATTCTGAAAAAATCAATTGCATCTTTCTCCTTTATCGACTATTAATACCCAAGTTTCAGGTATGTGCAGGATCATGATGGGCCAAAAATTTGCGATATGATGGGTATGTGTGGGGTATGTGGCCGACGAATTTTTTTTAGCCAAAATTTATGAAACAAAAAGGGTTTTTAAAGGTGATTCTCAGATTTCCACCAATATAAATTATGTTTTACTTTCAATTTAATAAAGAATTATTATTCATTTTCTATTTGAATTATGACTAAGGTCCTGATTGATAGGTTGATTGAAAATAATCTATAGCTTTCAAATGGTATCACATTTTTTGAATCCAAAGCATATGTCAAATTCTATGCTTAACATACTATAGGATTAAGAAAAATAAAATTGAATTTCATGAAGTTTTGACCAAGTTAAGGTGGTTAGAGATACAAGTTTTAATATATTTTAAATGTTGTAATAAAAAATTCATAATTAATTATTTACTTGGAAAAAATTACAAAAAAATATGCATCACATCAAGACATGAGTCCTCTACTTATATCTAAATTATTATAAAAAAATATTATCATTTGATTGTGGTTAGGGTGGTCAGACATACACCTACTTATTTATTCCCTAGAATTTAAGTGCTACTGTGCATTGAAATTTCAAATATTCACCAAATAGTTTTTTTTAAAATAAACCTAGTATTTTGGAAACTACATGCAATTTTCTATAGATTATATTCTTACATATTTTTAAAATAATAGAGATAACTTATTCAATTTTTTTATGTCAAGTTTCCTAACTCTGATTTTTTTGAATTTTTCTCCACTTAAGGGTCTATTTTTTCCATGATGATCTTACACATACCCTCTCATGATCTTCTTAGCTAAGATAGGGCCACTCGAATGAGATCTGCATATACCTTCATGTACCTCATGTAAGGTTGTTCATGCTTTGTCAGTGTCAATACATCGAAGAAGGGTATTGTTGAAGTTGCAGTGATATAAGGTGTCACTGATGATGGTGTATTGAGTGGCTTTGCAGATAAATAATTTTCATTGGTTGTTGGATAGGTTTGAGGGAAGATTTTGGGATTGGAGATAATTGTATATTTATTGATACCATGGTGAGTTCGGACCAAAAAGCTCGCAAACCATTTCTAACTCTGGAATGTCATACGTAAGAACCAAAATTTGTTCCACCAAGAACTCAAATTGCAGCACATTGCTTGGAATGTCTATTAGAGATCTAATTGTAGCCATTGTGTCTACTTCCTTTTTTTATGCCTTAGGAACCTATTCAAAAGCAAGCATCTAGAAATATGACTTAAAACTATCAACCATGTGTTTTAAGGAGTCAAATTTTCATCCTTGGTGTCACATTATGTTAGCTCTCAAAAACATAGGCAAGATGCCTCAAGAGGCTGCCAGTCTCTTGATACATTTCAGGGTAACAGACAAGGTCAAATGAATTAAACCTTCTACTCTTCAGGTGCTGCGAGACCTAGGTGGCTATACCTATCTGAATTGGGAAGACTTAACTTATGATTATCCTTCTAAAATTCTTTGTCCACAATGGCAGATGAGAGTGAACAAATGAAATCAAACTTGGTACAAATAGTAATAGCAATCTTCTAATCTAAATCCTAATGTGTTTAAATAACAGATGTAAATAAAATGAATGAATCTAAATGATGAAATGTAGAGACTAGTGCCTTATTGGGTATGTGGAGTCAAATGAAATAGAAATAGGAAACTTATTCTGGAAGAAACTCAAATTGTCGACATATGATCTGTTTATAACTTGTATAAACATGCAATATTGTGACTACTAAGCTCTACTTTAATAATCTAGATTAATCTCCCTGATTATTGTGATCAACCAAAAGGATTTAATCTCTCCTTGGAAAAACCAATCAATTAATCACACAGATACAACAAATGTGCACTGATAAACTAAAAATAAACTTGTTATATAAATTTAAACAACCAGAAAGAATCAACTTGGAGACAACTTAGCAATACTTTCCAATAAAATCAACAGACAATTGACACCAAAAATAAACTACCACAACAATTGATCTTCATTGAAATCACCATTTGAAAACATGCATCATAGTCTCTAATATGAGAAATTTATTCTACTGGATCCATTCCTAATCTACCTATTGTATCTCCTCTGAAATCTGATTTTTATTTACAATCAGGAATGTATATTTATACATATGCATCATAATAGACACATCGTTTCAAAATATAAGTCGGCCAACAACTGTATTTGAGCTTTCACATGTTGGCTAGTAGTATTTGAATTTTTGTTAATCATCAATGAAATAGTCGCTGAGACAACCCTGTAAGTATGCCAAAGGAAATTGTATCGTTTTCAGTCACCCCTTTTGTTTTATTCATTTTTTCCGTGACCCAACAGAGTTAGGGAGATGTCATATTGATCACTTTCTCTTTTCCCGAGATGTATTCTTTTGTTTTACATGTATCGCTGTAACATTTTGTTCGTTATGCTGAAGTCAAGAAGAATTATTTTTTCCCTTTGTGTTTCGTCGTGACCCTGTGATGTTGGGAAGACCTCTCGTAGATCATATTATGTTTCATTGAAAGTTCCTTTATGTATTTTGCATCGCTGATACAATTCAATTTTCATGCCGACAAAGTCCTCGATTTGCATTCCATCGGTGAGACCCACCATCGTTGGGGAGACCTTATATAGAATTCTCTTTGTTTTATAGAAAGCCTCGAGTTCACTTTAGATCACCAAGAAAAATCAATCTTCTCACCGATAGAGACCCTTCATGCTTTATTGGTGAGACCCATGTTATTCATTGAGACTTCATTCTAATACTTATGAGTCATACCGAGATGTTCCTTTTTGTCGATCGGTGAGACACCTTTGAATTCACTAAGACTTTATATCGAATACCTTCACTCTGGCTGAAGTGTTTATCTTTATTATTGGTCGGCAAGAAAGGGTAAGATCGCTAAGATATTATATTGAAGAAAATATCTCATCGATGAGCACCCCTTTGTCGCTGGTCAGTGAGACAATAAGGTCTCACCAAGACCCTATCCCAAATACCATGACTCTGGCCAAAGCAAAACCACATGAGCTAATTGATGAGACACATCCAATTCATTGTAACATTACACTGATACCAACAAGTTTGGATGAAATGATCATTCGATGTGCAAGTCAATGAGACAAAATGTAATCGGTAAGACCTCAATCCAACTGTGTAACTCCTGCCGATATGAATCCTCCACTGTCACCGAAACAATGAAGAAGTCCAGCTAAAATCCGTCTGCATGTGAATTCCAATTGTTGTGACACCAAAAACATCTTGCCAATAGGCAACATAGACGTTTATCAAAAAAATGGATTGGGGAGACCCTAATATTGTCATGTCAATATAGACCATGATGTGAATTATGCAATACCCGATGGATTTCATGGGGAAAATATGGACAAAATGTGAGCAGAACAATATGAAAAAAAACCCATGTGCTTATGATAAGGACTCCTATGGAAACATAGGGTTATGGAAAACTTGTGAAAATATTCAGAAATTTATAGTTCCAACACATTCATCGTTGACCTAATTTATGACCAACTGAGAATCTCCAAAGACCAAAAGTGTTTTGATTTTCAATTTTATGGAAATTCGAAGTCCTGTGACAAGTGCCTCATATTCTACAACATTTTTTGTACATGGAAAAGTAATGTGGAATGAGTTAGGGATGGAGTATCCTTGTGGTGTGATAAAGAGTATTCTTGCGCCTGAGCCATGACTAGTATGAGACCCATCAAAGTAAAGTTTCCAAGGTGATTTAGGCTCTCTACAAAATATGGATTCAATAGGGAAGTCTGCTACCAATGGATGATCACCTTGTACAGGTGCATCTACAAGTCTATCTACTATTACTTATCCTTTGATGGCCTTTTGTTCCACATACTATATGTCATACTCACTTAGTATCATAACCCATTTTTCCAAGTGACCTATCAATGTTGCGTGACTTAGGAGATACTTTAAAGGATCATTCTTTGCTACATGTTGTGTCTTGTGATTCAACATGTAATGTCTTAACTTCTAGGCAGCAAAGGAAATTGTAAGACAATAACATTCAATAGTAGTGTGGTTGAGTTCATATCCAACCAATGTGTGACTGATGTAGTATATTTCCCTTTATTTTTTGTTGTGATCATTTTGTGCAAGTAATGCCCCTAGTGTTGAAGTTGTTGCAAAAATATATAGAACCAAAGGTTTTCCTTCAATAGGTGGCATTGAGACAGGTGGTGATAATAGATAGTCCTTTATTTGTTGGAAGGCCTCTTGACATTTATCAGTCCACACAAAGGTGATACCTTTGCACATGAGTTATTGAAATGGTTGGCACTTGTCTGCTAGTTGTGCGATGAAGTGTCAGATAGACTCTAATATTTCCTATAATGTCCTTAGCTCACTTATTCCTTTTAGCAGAGGCATGTCTAATATGGATCACTTTGGCAAGACTGAATTTAATTCCTCTACGAGAAACTATATATCCCAAAAGTTTTCATGATGTCACACCAAAGACACATTTCTTAGGATTGAAACGAACCTTGTACCCATCCAGTCTTTTGAAAAAAAATTCTAGCACATTAAGGTGATCCTTGTGTGTCAAATATTTTTCATAAAGTTCATCCACATAATCTTCCAGTAGGTTATTAATGAGGTCGTGAGATATTTTTGTGATAGCTCCTTGATATTTGGCACCTAAATTCTTGAGACTAGAAGGCATGAAATTCCAATAGTATGTACCCCAATGACATATAAGTGTTGTTTTATGCTAATATTTAGGGCAATCTGAATCTGATTATAACCCAAGAAACTATCCATAAGGGAAAACATGTTGTATCCAGTTGTAAGGTCAACTATGATGTCTATGCTTTGTAATGGAAAGTAATCCTTTGGGAATGCCTTGTTCAAATCCTGAAAGTCTATGTAGATGTGTATTTGACCATTCAGCTTGGAGATAGGTACAAGAATAAAAATCCATTCAATGTAGTCTATCGATCTTATGAATCCCACATCTAGTAACTTCTTGAGCTCAACTTTGACTAACAAGGCAATTTGGGGATACATTTTCCCCAGCTTTTGTTTTACTAGCTTGGCATTAGGAAGTAAGAGAAAATGGTGTAAGACTAATTCCAGATCCAACCCAGGCATATTGTCATAGGACCATGCAATGTAACCTTACATTTAGAAAAGAATTTTTGGAATTCTTGTTTCTCTTCCTCTATCAAAGATGCTGCAAAATAAAAATTTTGGCATCTTCTATTGTGGGTATGTTAACTTCCATGGTTTCCTTAATGAGTATTGTTGATTTTTCCTATGTCACTAGGAGAAATTTGAATTCTCCATCCTTGGGCACCTTGAAGAGGTTTTCACCCTTTGATACATCCTTTATTTTTACTTTTGTGTTGTCAGAGGGTGTCTTTCAGTTTTCACCTAAAGAGGTGTGTTTTTTGTTTTATTTTTATTTTTATTTTTGTGACTAGAGGATTGCATAGTCTCCCCAAAGTATGTTACACAATCTAGGTCTATGTAAAATCCATCTTTGTGGTCCCTAATTGGTATGCTCTCGTGGATTCCGATGAACTCTATGATAGCTTCATCATTCTAAAATATTTCCATAATTGGTGGGCCTTGTTGATCCCAATCAATTAGTTGTGGGTAGAAAAGGGATATACCATCATCAGTATTGGTAAATGGTGGGGAGGACATGCAAAGCATGCAGATGGATTCATAAAGGGTAAATATGAAATCGTTGTCTTCTAACTCCCATTCAAATTTTATCTAGTATTCTTCTTCACTTGATTTAGACAAGTTAGACTCATTAGGAAAATAGGAGACTAATGGATATGAATCATAGTTGGTAGTGTCATGTGGCAATTCAGATAAATTTGAATGATGTTCACTAAGGTTAGATGGCTTGATAAGTGGGTCAAGATGATTGTCAGATGATGGAATAGGTTTATCATTGGCACGAGGCCAAAAGAGTCTAACCCATTCTTCTCTCTTCAATGGGACTTTAGGGGTGTCTTTAGAAAGGTCAACTATGAACATCTTTCTAAATCATTCATCAAAGTAAATTTCATGAAGTTCCATAAAAAATTCATTAAGGTAGCAGTCACTCAGGGGTCTTTGGGAACCAAACTCCCATTCATGTGAATCATTTTTGGTAAGGGAATCTTTGATAGTCTCAAAACTTTCAAAAACATTCACGCTCTCACCTAAAATTACATTGGTAACATTGATCACTAGTTTCAGGTAGCCCAAACCCTAACCCAAGAAGCTTTGGTCTTCGGGATGGCATTATATATTCTCACATTCTAGTTTATTTCTACCAAGGCCACTATTTTTGTCATAGCCTTTACCATATATCTATATTTGTAATGGGGATGGGTCTTCTGGATCTTTATAAATCCAAGTTGATAAATATTTAATATCGTCTTTACTCATGTCACCCCATTTTATAAAAATCTATGTCAGAGGAACTTTGAAAATCTCTTTAGGCTCCATTTTGAAACAAGGTCGAACATAAGGCTTTGGAGACTTGGGTATTTTAGTGATGTAGTAGGTCGTGCTCAATTTCTATTCGCCGCAACCTTGGTCTTGGATCTTCATATTAGGGTTGGCCTTTGGGACTGAGGGAGGTGGTGTGATGGAAGACAAAGGAGTGGATGTGGATGATTTGGTAAGTGTGGATGGATTGATGTATTTGGAAGAAGAGGATGTTGAAGCTTCTTGATTAATTAGCACTTAATATTCTGAAATACCCCTTAGATTGGTGCAATACTAGAAGGGATCATGGTCTACATTTATGGTGATTTTGATGTCATCAAAAGGAAACTTCAAGCATTGATGGTAGGTAGATGGAATAGATTTTTAAGGTGTGGATTTAGGGTCGACCAAGAAAGATGTTATATGGTAGCTCAAGATCCTAGACCTGACATGTTGTGTCTGCAATAACCAACACAACTCAGATAGGAATTGTGATAATGCCTCAAGAGGAGAATTCCTCATTGTCATATGCCTTTATAACAATGCTCTTAATAGTGTCTACACAAGCATCAAAGAATCCTAGAGATTTAACTATTTTTAGGGAGAATATGTTCAATCCTACTCCCCAATCTACTAAAACTCATCTGACCTTATGTTTATGGATAAATACTTTGATATGCAATGTGAATTATGAGTTGGTTTTGGTGACAAATAGTCTTGGTCTAAAAATGTTATGTGATGGGGAGTAGTTAGGTATCCCACCATAACTTCAAATTGGTTGACATAAATGTCATGAGGGACAAAAAAATCCTATAAAGTATTTTCAAGTATTTCCTTGTGTGCAAGAGAGATGTGTAGTAGCTCAAGTATAGAGATTTGAGCAAGTATTTTTCCTAATTAGTCAATGAGATTGAACTATCCCTTAGGTTGCAACTATTTAGAGGATGGACCCAGTTGTGATTGCTTGGTGGATGGACCAGGTATTGTGATCTTTAGTTGTCTAGGGGGAGGAGGACCAACTATGGGGAATTTTCCTCCACGCATGGTGACATTACATTCAGGTGCTTTCTTGATAGTAATTGTATTGACATATTCATCAACAAATCAGAGATGATTAAAAATGGGTCTACCAGAATAGTCAAAGGTGGTATGAGTGTAATTAGAAAGATGATTATTGGTCTTTGGACCTAAAGTTGAGGGGTTATTTGAATCGTGGTCCTGCAGTGGGTTTTTATTAATAGTATGGTCTACGTTTGAGATGAATAGTTGACCACCTAACTCGATGGTGTGATTCTAAATGAGATCTTGTACAAGTTTTCTTAATTGTTGACAAGAGGAGGTTTTATATCCTTTCACATAGTGATAATCAAAAAATGTGTTGTCATCCCACCATGATGGCTTAAATTATTCTAGGTCATATGGCTTAGGCTCTTGTAATGTGATGACACCATTTTGAAGAGGTTCTTTAGAAATTATTCAATTGGTTCACCTAAGGCAGTTTATGTACATCTCTTTGGAAATTTCCTAGTTTGGTATGGCTATCCTTGGTTTTGATTGTTTGGATTTTTTTGACTATGTTTATTATTTTGTATGGTATTTGCAGTAGGTCTTAGTGTGATCAATGGTGTGCTTTGTGGTTGAGCTCCTCTTAGAGTCAGTACAAGACCCGTTGTGTTTACTGCTTTAGCATCAACAACACCATCATTCATGATGGGTTTATTCTTGACCCAGTATTTATTTTTATTAGAAAGTGGGTTTGTGTTCATGTTCTTGTTACCATATTTGAGTTCTCCTTTAGCAATAAGGGCCCTTTTGAGTTGGACTCATTTTATGACTAAGTTTGTGAAAGTGGTCCAATAATGTAATTGTAAATTGTATTTCAATGGGCCCAGGAGGTTTTGGACAAAAATTTCTACTTTTTCCTTCTCTAGTATTTCAATATGGCAATGACTTGCTAAACTTCCCCATCTTTGGAAGAATGGAATAATGTTCTCACCAGTTTCCTCTTGAGTAAGTGTGCATAAATTGGTAATGGAGACGTCGGTGTCAATGTTATAGGCATAATTTTGCATGAATCTGTCTACAAGTTCCTCCCATGATTTTATTCCCTTAGGAAAGGTGGCAAATCATTCAACTGCAAAACCTACAAGACTCCTAGGGAAGAGCATGAACAAATAAGTATGTTCATAGGTGATGTCCACATAATTGGTTGTAAATTATTGAATGTGTTTAAGGCGATTTGTCTTGCCTTTGTATTTGGTGAAGTTTGGCACCACGTATCCAGGAGGGAACTATGGCATGTGTAGCCTCATGTCAAAATGGTATGGACATAGGTCATATTATGTGTGAGTATTTAACAGTTTCATTTGCATGTTCTCCATCTATTTTTGTAAGGTCACAATTTGAGCTATGAGTGCATCAATTATGGGGTTGTTTGTAGAGTCACACATACTAGTGAAAGGTATTCCATGAGTTCTCTCTTGTTGTGAAGATGTCTGTTGTTCTGAAACATATGACGTGTTTTGGTTTGGAAGTTTTTGGTATTGTGTGTTTTTATTAGGGACCTGTTGTTTGGTATGGATGTGTGACGTGTATGTAGAAATGTGCACTCAAGCAATATTAGTCAATATTTGTGGAATGTGTTGACCTTGAGTATTTTGGTGTCCAAATGAAGTCATATATTGTGTAATTTGATTTCCTTGTCCAAATTGGTATATGTGTCCATTGGGAATGTTGGTGTTTTTCATTTGGGGGATATTTTTGTTGGTATTGAGTTGTGATGAAGTGTTGACCTTAGGTTGGGGTCCTGGAATGGAAATCCATCATTTATTTCTCCTAAAGGGGTTGAATGAATTTTCTCCCATGGAATTATTTGAAGACCCAATTAAATGATTTGACAATCTTGTTCCCATGGTGCTAGATGAAGCTCCAAATAAGAGGTTTGAAGAACTTCCCCCCATTGTTGAGGACCCAAAGGTAGCTCCAATTGATTGTGAGGAAGTTGTTGACATTAGAGTCATTGATTGTGACATGGCTTGTGACATGGTTGATGTTCCTCCAATGGGTGTTGCATTGATCGTGTTGGAAGTATTTTTATTGGAGGTGCCATTAGAGGTAGCATTGATGGTGTTTGTGGCACTTTGTGTGGTGGCACCAATGAAGGTATTTTTTGCATTGTGTTGAGGTTGACTAGTGTTGGAAGTATTGTTTGTATTATTGTTTTCATCATGATTAGGAGAGGCTACTCTTAAGGTGTTAATGCCAAACCCACATGGTAATCTGGCCCCTTGATGTAAATGAATGGCTAGATATCTATCTAAATCTTGCAAGAATAATTATTCCACAAAGGAGGCCACATTTGGATTTTGTGCGGTAACTTCCAAATCTTCCAAAAATACATGTTCATTTTCATCTAACCCTTATGTTTATTCAAAAAATTGTGTGAATGCAATGTCAATTATGAGTTGGTTTTGGTGACAAATAGTCTTGGTCTAAAAAGTGATTATGTAGGAGTAGTTTAGGTATGTCTTCAAATTGTTGATATAAGGGAACAAAACACTCCTATAAAGTATTTTCAAGTATTTCCTTGTGTGCAAGAGAGATGTGTAGTAGCTCAAGTATAGAGATTTGAGCAAGTATTTTTCCTAATTAGTCAATGAGATTGAACTGTCCCTTAGGTTGCAACTATTTAGAGGATGGACCCAGTTTGATTGCTTGGTGGATGACCAGATCAGTGATCTTTAGGTGTCTAGGGGGAGGAGGACCAACTATGGGGAATTTTCCTCCACGCATGGTGACATTACATTCAGGTGCTTTCTTGATAGTAATTGTATTGACATATTCATCAACAAATCATAGATGATTAAAAATGGGTCTACCAGAATAGTCAAAGGTGGTGTGAGTGTAATTAGAAAGATGATTATTGGTCTTTGGACCTAAAGTTGAGGGGTTATTTGAATCGTGGTCCTGCAGTGGGTTTTTATTAATAGTATGGTCTGCGTTTGAGATGAATAGTTGACCACCTAACTCGATGGTGTGATTTTCAATGAGATCTTGTACAAGTTTTCTTAATTGTTGACAAGAGGAGGTTTTATATCCTTTCACATAGTGATAATCACAAGATGTGTTGTCATCCCACCATGATGGCTTAAATTGTTCTGGGTCATATGGCTTAGGCTCTTGTAATGTGATGACACCATTTTGAAGAGGTTCTTTAGAAATTATTCAATTGGTTCACCTAAGGCAGTTTATGTACATCTCTTTGGAAATTTCCTAGTTTGGTATGGCTATCCTTGGTTTTGATTGTTTGGATTTTTTTGACTATGTTTATTATTTTGTATGGTATTTGCAGTAGGTCTTAGTGTGATCAATGGTGTGCTTTGTGGTTGAGCTCCTCTTAGAGTCAGTACAAGACCCGTTGTGTTTACTGCTTTAGCATCAACAACACCATCATTCATGATGGGTTTATTCTTGACCCAGTATTTATTTTTATTAGAAAGTGGGTTTGTGTTCATGTTCTTGTTACCATATTTGAGTTCTCCTTTAGCAATAAGGGCCCTTTTGAGTTGGACTCATTTTATGACTAAGTTTGTGAAAGTGGTCCAATAATGTAATTGTAAATTGTATTTCAATGGGCCCAGGAGGTTTTGGACAAAAATTTCTACTTTTTCCTTCTCTAGTATTTCAATATGGCAATGACTTGCTAAACTTCCCCATCTTTGGAAGAATGGAATAATGTTCTCACCAGTTTCCTCTTGAGTAAGTGTGCATAAATTGGTAATGGAGACGTCGGTGTCAATGTTATAGGCATAATTTTGCATGAATCTGTCTACAAGTTCCTCCCATGATTTTATTCCCTTAGGAAAGGTGGCAAATCATTCAACTGCAAAACCTACAAGACTCCTAGGGAAGAGCATGAACAAATAAGTATGTTCATAGGTGATGTCCACATAATTGGTTGTAAATTATTGAATGTGTTTAAGGCGATTTGTCTTGCCTTTGTATTTGGTGAAGTTTGGCACCACGTATCCAGGAGGGAACTATGGCATGTGTAGCCTCATGTCAAAATGGTATGGACATAGGTCATATTATGTGTGAGTATTTAACAGTTTCATTTGCATGTTCTCCATCTATTTTTGTAAGGTCACAATTTGAGCTATGAGTGCATCAATTATGGGGTTGTTTGTAGAGTCACACATACTAGTGAAAGGTATTCCATGAGTTCTCTCTTGTTGTGAAGATGTCTGTTGTTCTGAAACATATGACGTGTTTTGGTTTGGAAGTTTTTGGTATTGTGTGTTTTTATTAGGGACCTGTTGTTTGGTATGGATGTGTGACGTGTATGTAGAAATGTGCACTCAAGCAATATTAGTCAATATTTGTGGAATGTGTTGACCTTGAGTATTTTGGTGTCCAAATGAAGTCATATATTGTGTAATTTGATTTCCTTGTCCAAATTGGTATATGTGTCCATTGGGAATGTTGGTGTTTTTCATTTGGGGGATATTTTTGTTGGTATTGAGTTGTGATGAAGTGTTGACCTTAGGTTGGGGTCCTGGAATGGAAATCCATTGTTTATTTCTCCTAAATGGGTTGAATAAATTTTCTCCCATTGCATTATTTGAAGACCCAATTAAATGATTTGATGATCTTGTTCCCATGGTGCTAGATGAAGCTCCAAATAAGAGGTTTGAAGAACTTCCCCCCATTGTTGAGGACCCAAAGGTAGCTCCAATTGATTGTGAGGAAGTTGTTGACATTAGAGTCATTGATTGTGACATGGCTTGTGACATGGTTGATGTTCCTCCAATGGGTGTTGCATTGATCGTGTTGGAAGTATTTTTATTGGAGGTGCCATTAGAGGTAGCATTGATGGTGTTTGTGGCACTTTGTGTGGTGGCACCAATGAAGGTATTTTTTGCATTGTGTTGAGGTTGACTAGTGTTGGAAGTATTGTTTGTATTATTGTTTTCATCATGATTAGGAGAGGCTACTCTTAAGGTGTTAATGCCAAACCCACATGGTAATCTGGCCCCTTGATGTAAATGAATGGCTAGATATCTATCTAAATCTTGCAAGAATAATTATTCCACAAAGGAGGCCACATTTGGATTTTGTGCGGTAACTTCCAAATCTTCCAAAAATACATGTTCATTTTCATCTCTCTATATGAATGGTTCAAAAAGGTTGTGTGAAGAAGATGGCATGTTCATGTCACTGAAAGGATTGATGAAAGGTTCCACCAATTTTATTTTTTGATTCATGTCATTAGAGAAGTTATAGGGGTTGGTGTCTTGTCTGAAAAGGTCCATTTGTCTTCTTTTTCTTTAGATCCTAGTCTCAACCATATAAGGATTTTCTCAAATTAGGAAGATGAAAAATGACAACTAAGTCTATGAATGGGAATGGTATGATGCTATTCTTTTTGGATTTTTCATTTTTTGAATAAGGGATGCAAGTGCAACTATATTTTTGGGAATAAGAGATGCAATTTGACAATGTTTTTTAAATAAAATGACAATTGCAAAAGGACAATGAAGACTAAGATGAAAGGTATGACACTATTTTTTTTGAATTTTTAGGATAAGGGGTGCAAAATGAGGACTAAAATGACTAAGATATGCAAAGATCTATGGACTTTTGATGGACTTTTCTAAAAAGGTTTACTCAACCACTCAAGGCTTGGTCTATGTCTCAATTTGGATCATCAAAGGATTTGTTGGTATGACTAAATGACAATGACAAGATGACAAAGTGAGGTTTCCTAACTAGACTATTGAGTTGGAAAGGTCTCAAAAAAGGAAAATGAATAAAGGAAATGATCTTGAATAAGTGGAATGATAACCTACTTTTGAAGGAAAATATTTTTGCAAGGTATGGTAAGTTTTCCTATTCTAAAGTCTACAACAAAATCAGGATCTAAGGACTAGTTTATTGTTGAAAATGATGATGATGGAATCTAAGGGTTCAACTAAAATTTTGCAAGGATGGACCTACGGGAGAATGAAAGCTAAAAGATGCAAAGAATGAATGAATTGAGCAATCCCTTGTCTGGTTTTTAACAAAGGCAACTGGAAAAGGATGTTTGAAAACAATTTAAAAATGTTTGGACTTGGGTTTTAAACAATAACAGTGTTTTTGTAAATGCCAGGAAATTGCATTATTTTAGGTCACAAATACATTTCAGTATGTCAAATGTGTCTCAGATTCAATGAATGTGTCATTACAAGTCACAAATGCAGCACAATAAAGAAATTGCATCATTCTGGAAATGAAATGTAGTTCAGACCAGTCAAATGCATTGCAAAGGATAGAAAAAATGTTTTAGAAGAGCGATTCTGACACAAAATGTCTCAAATGTGGTTCAGTATAGAAAATGTGTTATACAAAATAGCAAATGCATTGTAGGCTGAATGCAGGTCTAGTTTGTTTGCAATTTTGGAAAAAATTCATAATTGTTTGAGTTTGAATGGGTGTTTCTAGGTCTGTGAGAGGTTTTTATTTGTTCCATGTTTCATAAAACACTTGGAAAACACAATTTTTGGTCTTTGAATATTTGAAAACATTCACAATGAAGAAAAGCACAATACTAAGTTAGGAAAGGACTATATTCGCTAGATTCCACGTGGGTTTCCCTAGCCGCATTTATTCTCAGTAGGTGATCTAGAAGCTTGGCCACATATGCTTCCCTTACATTGCACTCACTTCTTGGGTCAACCAAGCTTCAAGCCCCCATAAATCTCCCATGGTAGGCTTTTCACCTCTACTAAGAACTTTGAGAATGTCGATTCCTTGGCAATGACCATTTCTACACTAGCGAATAGATGGGTTTTTGGAAACTAGACAAAGGTTTTTAGTTCAGGACTCCCATTCAAGTGAGCACACATGGGACAATATTAGCTCTGATAAGGAGGAATTCCTACTTGAAGAGGTTACACTCAATAGTGTTTTGGGGAATTCACTTGTCAGTGTGACACATCCAGACTTGTAATCCTAAGTTTTTCATTAGGATTCACATTTGTATACCAGTCGGGAGTAGCTCAACTAAAGAGCTTCATTGCCGGTTTGAGTCACCTTGGGATGAGTACTTTTTCCTAGCAAGGAAGGCCCAATTCCTAGATTCAATAACAGTTTCTCTTGTACCCAAGATTGTACAAGTGTGAAAGGGGAGAGGATACTTCTATTATTGAATCAGGGTTACACAAATTGGAGACAATTGTTTATTTTAATGATCAAAATTGTAATGTGAGGAAAAAACCTAAAACACTTTGTTCATTTTAAACTTTTAACTTGATATGAAACATAAAAATTTTATTTTAAATCCATGACATGAATATGCATGTTAATTTTAGCCTTATGAGTTTCAATGCAATATTGTGTTCATTTTAAGCCCATGAGTGAATATGCATGTTCATTTTAACTAATGAAATGTGAATACAAAATTGTTTGTTGTTTTTTTCTGCCTTAAGGAATTGAAAAAGTGATATGAAAATTAATAAAAACCAAATTTAGATTCCTCACCACATGCTTCAAATAGAATATTAGTAACCAAAAAAACATCTAAGCTACTAACATAAAAACCTAGGTTAGCAAATTAGATCTTAAACAAAATAACCCAAAGAAAATCAATGAAGAAAACAGGAGTAAAAACATGAAAACAAGGAGAAATCTCACCCAATGTCTTCAACCTCCATGATTAACCTCCATTGCACCTTCTCTATTTCTTGCAAGTATATATTTTCCCTCATATTTGTGATGAGCAACCTATGAGAATTCCAATGTCCTAAGCAAATGTTGAAGGATTCTATCAAAATGCTACACAATGCAACTATCAAGAAACTATGAAGCAATGCTAAAGCATGAAAAATATCTAAAGCATGAAGTCAAGAAATGCTAAGATGTCAAGATGCCAAGAGATGAAGTGTCAAAATGAGACCAAAATTTCCATTTTATAGAAAAGTCAATTTTAGATGAATGGCCAGGATTGAAGATTGACAAATGCCCTAAGATCAATGGCTACAATTGAATGTGGCAACCCACAATTAGGGTTAGGGAAACATTAGGGTGAAATTTGAAATGAATGGTAAAGATTTGATTTTAGAAGATCAAATCAAATGATAAGATTACATGTGACAAGGAGATAAGAATGGCACAGAAAAAGAAAAAGCTGGAAAATCAAATACTATTAGAAATTGTTTGATTTATGGAGTAAAGATGTCATTTTGAATTTAAAAATAATTTAATTGAAAACCTGGGGCCATGTGGCAGTAAATAATTAATTTGAGATTATTTACTAAGAGAGAGAAAATTAGAAAGTGGGACAATTTTAAATAATTTTATTTAAAATTAGGAGAATGCCAAGGTGGAAAATAATTAAAGAAAATAAAGAAATTATTTAATCATGAGAAGACATTTAGAAGTTAATGACATTTAAATAAATAAATAAATAAGATTTATTTATTTAAATAATCAGGAGGAAATAATAGATAAATAATAATTAAATAAATCTAGGAATTTATTTAATCATAGGGAGACATTAGACAATTAGTGACTTATTTAAATAAATAAATAAAATTTATTTATTTAAATAATTAAGAGGAATAAAAGAAATGAATTAATTAAATAATTATGAATTATTTAATTAATACTTGAAATTGGACCATAAGACATAATTAAATATTTTAATTATGTTAGAAAGAAATATGGAGTAAATAGAACTTATAAGCCTAGGTAATTTTTACATGTCTACAGATAGAACTCATGTATGTTCTCCAGGTGAGAAGTCCAAAAAGGTGATACACATATAGTTGATATGTCCTCACACACACACAAATGGATATGGGGAAAGTCATGCCTCAGAATGGGCTTCCTGCTCAACCATACCATAGTTATACCTCCTGATAACTTTAATAAGGCACCACACAAAAATGGTCTTCAAGATCAATGAGGTAAGAAAAAAATTGTATGCTTGACACTCAGACATTGTAAATGGTGTTAGAAATGTTCAAAGAGATTTTTCTTAGTTTGTGCAAGATCTCATCTTAGGGAACATTGTGCTTAATGTCTCCAACAGAGGATAAGTGCAAATGGTCTCATCTTGTTTTCAAGAGAGGACAAGTGCAATTTCTCATCGTGGGCAACATTATACTTAATGTTTCCAAGAGAGTAAATATCAAGAAAAATAAAATCACACAATGAGATGTTAGTGGTGATGTATGCCCCCACTTTAAAGTAGTTTCTAACATCATTGCTATGAAAAATTGCTTTAAAGTAGAAGAAGAAGACATGAGAGCTTCCTATAAGAAACACCATGACAAGGTAGTATGTCATGTGTGAGCCAACTTATGGTATGTAATCCACATCCCAAGCTTGCTATTATATGTTCATTAAATGTAAACTGATATCCAAAAGAAGCAATGACAAGTGAAATACGAGGACAAGGCTAACTAACCCCTGGCCCCCACTTAGTGCAGAACAAGGGTGAGTCAAAGTGATTGATAAGATGCATGGTAGAGTGAAAACCATTATCAATTAGAGGAATTAGGTGCCCCCACATAAGGAAGAACAAAAAACTCCTTAAAATGTTGGATTTTACTACTGAAAGCCTTACATTATTAGTAGAATGACCATAAACTTTGTGATATGTGCAAAATGAAGTCTTTTAATATAATATCTTTCAATTTATAGGAGGGAGAGATAGAAAATTATCTTGAAGAAGTGTCAACAATATACCCTCTTGATCAATGGGAGAAGATGTTCCGATGGTTCACTTCAAAGATATGTCTTGCTTAGTATTAGTTTTCATACCTATGCAAGACTCTTTAGATTGAGATATTTTGTTTTCTCCTTTATAGGAGGGTGTAAAATCTAACGAATTCAGTTCATTAGTGTTTTGTGAGATGACATTGACATTAAGCAAAGGTGTATTTTTTGTGTGAGTACTTGTAAAGGAGAGTGATCAATACTACTTATGTCGATTAGTTCAGGATGCATTACGATTAAGGTGGGATTTGATGAATTAGTTATGATGGTGCTGATATTGATTGAAGGCTTGATTACTTCTACCAAAGTAAAATAACTAAGATTGTGAGTTGTTTGTTGTGTGATAGGATCTATAGGGTTGCAAAAACCTTGTTGGTTAGTACCACATCATTTTCGACTATATCCAAGTTGTTTCATAAGTTCATATCCTCACCCATAAATCTTTTTCATTGCTTTTGGATCGATTGGTTGTTCATTGTTGAGCTCATCAAAGTTTTTTGTGTAATATGTTGTCTTTTTTTCTATAGTGGTTGAGGTGGATGCATTTGAAGGGTCTTTCGAGTTGTGTGTTGACATGACTTCTTCTTTGTGTGCCTTATTGAAATATTTGTTTATTACCTAGTACTCTCCCATGAATGTTGGTGTGAAACTTAAGGAACCCTAATCATCATATAATAGCTTTGTGTGTTTTTTAATGTGTTGTTCATTATATTTTTGTTGCAGAGTTTCCACGTGTGGTTGGTGTTAATGTGTTCAAGGAGTTCTCATTTTTTTTCTCAAGTTGCAAGACACTATAAGGCTCACGATTAGCATCAAGTGTGCACACTTTGTTGTTGTAGACGTATTTCCTTTTTCAATGAAGAGTGGAAGGCACACCATTCATTGCATGAACCCACACCCTGCCTAGAGGAAGGTTATATGAAAGTTCATGAGGCATAAGCTAGATCGGTGTGTTCAATGTGAATTCTCCAACTGTAATAGGTAAAGTGATCTCACCAAGAAATTTATTTTCTTCATTTTCAAAGCCCTTAATAGATAAAGAATCAAGAGGTTTACACTACACACATTAATGGTTGAGCCATTTTCAATAAGGGTTCAATTTATCCATATCCTATTGTATTGAGCAATGATCATGAAAGCTTCATTTTATTTTTTCACTTCCAAAGAGAGGAGTTCACTATGGTGGAAAATAATGCCAACATTCAATCCTTAAATTAGGGTTGCTATGTCATTTGGTTGCACATTATAAGGGATAGGAAGTTGTTGTAAGCCCATCTGAAGCATAGTGTGATAGTTAGGTAAATTGTCAAGTAAATCACATAGGGATATCTTTGTAGGAGTGATCTTAAGTTGTTCAATAAGATAATACTCCCTTAATCAAGGAGCACTAGGTAGTATAGAATTAGGAAAATTTAATGAGGTTGGGGTTGGTTGTGGTGGTTGCAGATTTTTTGTAGTTTTGTATGTATGAGAAATTGTATTATGACTCAGTTGTTGCAACACATTATTCTTAGGTGGATAAAGGATAAGTTCAGTTTTTTTTGAGATTGTTGTTTGTGTGAAGGTGGGTAGAGAATTAGAGGGTTCCTACGATGTCCAATGGGGTATGTATGAGGTCCATTGATCGAGGGGGTACTAATGGAAACTTTCCCATTCATAACCTCATAAATATTGATTTGATGTATCTCTAATAAAGGGAAATGTAGAATTACCTTTTTACCGTGAGCTAAGGAAGACACACGACTATTGTTTTCATTTTCTAAGACCATGATATTCTCCCTAGGAGGAATTTTTTTGGAGAAATATGAATCAAATGTTCTTGAAATTCATGGATTGGATCTTCTAAAATTACTTTATTGCAAGTAGGGGAATGATCTATGGTTGAATTATTTTTGTTCAATAAGGGTTGCCTTAGGTTAAAGGGGACAAGTAAGGTTCTCATGACTCTCATTGGTTGTGTTTTATAACATCAAAGCATCTTCCTTACAACTAGGGGCTCAGATACTAGGAGAAGAAAAAGTATGATTATCATATGATCGTTTATGACTTCATTCCATTATTCCCTAATGTCTTCAAAAATAGGAGAGGTAGGGGAAGGATCATAAGGAGGGTTGTTGTAGACCAACATATCCTCATCATTTATAATTGTATCTTCCTCAAAATCATTCTCACAAGCCAAAGGAGAATGGAAATTAGGCAAGGTGATGTTTAGGAATGCGTCTATGATTTCATTCTCTTGTGCTAAAATATCTTCCCAAAAGGGATGAGGAGGACAAACAATATCCCAATATCCTCATGATGCTCAATGATTGTTTCTTCTTTCACCAAGATTCCTTCATCATTAAAAGAAGAGGTATCATAAGTAGAACAAATATCATCATCATTATCTATGTTTGTATACTCTTCTATCACATCATACACACAAATAAGAGAGATAGGAGGCGGTGTAATTATAAGTTTAGCATTATCATTTTCACTCTCTTGCACTAAGAGACTTTCATAACTAGGGAATGCATTGAATGAATGACTAACATGCTTATTTACTAACATGTTCTATGCAAACATGGAGAAGATTGAAACTAACTTTTGGAGAAAAAGTAAGTTATGGAAAATTTAAATGCAATGTAAGAATGTAAAATGAAATGCAAATTTTAGTTTTTAAGCAAGATGATTTTCTGATTACCTAATGAAATGATCTAAAAGATGAAATGTTATAGATGCAAAATTGAATTTGAAAAATGTATGAAATGAGCTAATTTAAGATAGATCTAATGAAATGTATATTACAAAAACTCATCCAAGTGATACAGATAGTTAATGGCAGCAAAAAAAATCTTAAAAAAAGGTTTTTCAACTTTGTAACTAAAAGTTTCAGGGGTGAACAAGGACTAAGTCGCCCAAGGTGGCGAATTAGTCCCAATAGGAATTTTTTTGAGAATTTTCATATTTTTTTGATGGATTTTAATGTTTTCTTTGTTGTATGATGTACATGCCAATGCAAAAATTTTAGAAAATTTTAATGATTTAATATGCAAAAATGCAACCTATATGCACTTTCACTAATGCAAAATTTTAAACCCTAGAATGCAAATTAATCAATGCAAAACCTAATGAAAATTTACTACAAGCTAATTCTAGGATGATGGACACCAAAATTAGAAAATAAAGTATTTGAAATTTAGGTTCACCAAAATGTGGAAACATGTTTTTTCTCCACAAGACTCCCTAACACTTCTAAGGTTTCTCACCTAAACAGAGAGAGGTAGGCCAAAATGGGAAAGGTCTAAACTCAAGATCAATGAAATGATGGATGAAGTATGTATAAATATGATTCCTAAATGCAATAAACTAATGAAAGATATTGATTATTAATGCAAAACCTAAGAAATGTAAGTTTTTTGAAAACACATTGAGATATGAAAAAACACCTAGAAATAAAGGTAAAATATAACAAAAACTAATGAAACTGAAAGTGTGCCCCCAGAGGATGAAAAAGGATGGAATATAAATCTGGAATCCTAAAAAACCTAATGCAGAAGCCAATTGGGACACTTTTTCCAATCTGGGCGACTTAGTCCCATATTTGGAAAAACTTATCTGGAGCCCATTTCGGCCAAATGGGTATCCAGAACTAGAGAAACCTCTAATAAATAGGTTTAGAGGGACTGATTCACCACTATTGGTGACTTAGTCCAGTTCTAAATTTTTGAAAATCCAAAATTTGAAACGGAAGCCCTCGGTTTGCACTTCAATTCTTAACAAGTTTCTGGTTCTGAAACTCTAATTTTCAGTACTGTAAATGACTTTTTGTTGATATCTTGACTTAGTCAACAAGGAGATGTCTTTAGAAAATTTGCAACTTGATCTTTAATGCTTTCCAAGCCTTCAAGATACCTAAATATGAAAAAACACAAGGAAAGAGAAAGAAAGGTTGGATGTTAGGGTATCATGGTTTGGCTTGGTCAAACCCATTTTTAGGTAATTAAACCAAAATGAAGAAATAATGTAATGAAGCATGAAATAATGGAACTAGTACCTTTCCATGAAGATTTATCTTGATTGTCTGTAGCAAAAAATGAAGAATCTTCACTTGAATGTCTTAAAAAGCTATCTTGATGACTTGGAATATTAAAACCCTAACTTGCTTGACTTGAGGTGGAAGATAAATGATAAATAAGATGAATGAGTTATGAATTAGGGTTTTGAATATTATATTTATAGGCAATCCACCTAATTTTATCGTTGATTTTATCCCAAAGAATGACATAAAGGAAAAAAAAATTGCATTCCATTTTTTCTAGCTTGAACCTCAAAAATAGCCCAAATGGAACTAAGTCGCCAAGCTGGGTGACCTAGTACCACCTAGATGGGACTAATTCACCTATATGGGAAACTTGGTCCCATATGGGTTATTTTTCCAGATAGATTCCCGGGGAGTGAAGAAATCCAATAGTTATGTTGATTTCATCAGGTCTTTGGTCAAATGAAGTCTTGGGATGCATAATATGGGGCCATAAGGGCCTATTAATGATGATGTAAAGTTTAATTATGACCGGGGGCACAAATTTGAATGTGAATGTGTGATTAAATATACTTTACATCATTAAAATTAGGTCCACATAGCCTAGAAAGGCACAACATCCAATGTGAATGTGTAAGACACATTACAACACTTGATTAATATTAGGTTTATGTTATAGGCCTTCTAGATTATTGTGATAATTCAATTAAATACATTTTACAATATTGAATTAGGGAGAAGATAGGTCCATTAAGTATTGAGAACTGTGAAAGTCTTTTACAACACTTTACATCACCTTTACAAGACATTGTTTAATGTATTTTATTCATTTTTCAAGGGTCCAAGACATAATGTGGATGTGTAAAACACCTCACAACATTAAATCAAGGCCTCATTAAGTCCAATCTATCACTAATTATTCCCATATCAAGCAAGCAAAAAGGGGCACTTTTTTCGTGTCCACAAGACCATTGCATTTTTATATTTTACATAGTTATATCATTGCATTATCAAAATATATCAATTAACAATTAGCTAAAACACCATCACACACACACAAACATAGTTGATTAAAACCATAATGCACCATTTTGTCTCTTCCATCGAGGTTTGTGGTGAAGTGGGTATTTGTGTTAACTTTTAATTCACCAAAAAATTTGGGAAGAGTGTGGTTTATACTATAGAGCCCTTTTTTCAATCAAACAATAAAAAAAGTGGAATAAATATAGGTGGCCCAAGTTCATTCTCTCAATAGTTATTAAGCCATAATAGTTTCATTCCATGCATGATAATATTGGTAAAATATCAATTTTTTTCCCCTTTTAAGTGTGTTCTTTATGTCCACAATGAAGAGAAAACTACCCATATTTTCCTTCAATGCCCATTCTAGTTAGAATTATGGAGATTATGGTGAATTATATAGAGAAATCCTATCATTCATGTCTCTTTTATAGTAGAATTTTAGGCAATTATTGACCACTCTCCTATGTTGAATTATTTGATATGGCTATTTGGGATCTAGGGCGTACCTCTATTCTTTGGTAAATTTGGTTAAAGAGGATTTGAAGGATATTCCAAAATACTCAAAATCTTATCATCCAAATTTTTCAAAAGATAAATAATTAAACAAAATACATAATTGAGACTAAGTGTTTCTTTGGATATCGTGTCCTCCTCTTGATTTGCATGCCTCTTGTTCTCTTGGGTTTACCACTAATACTTCTTGAATTTATACTATTATTAGATTCAAGACTATTAAGAAAGTTAATATAATTGATCAATGGCCATGTCCCCCTCTTAATATCCTCAAAATTAATACTAATGGATCCTCAAAGGTAATTAAGATGTATCTAGTATTGGTGGATTGGTTATGACAACTATGGATTGCACATTTCTTCTACACATCTTCTTTGGGTTTTCATATAAATTCCTTGGATATGGATCTTACTAATTATTTTGTGGATATTTCTATTTGATGATTGTCTTACCCACCCCTTTCACATCATTACAATATTTTTGCATTTTTTTTGTGTTTTATTCTTGTAGTGTTTTGTTTCATGTCATGTTATGTTATGTTCTATGCCTTCATTGTGTATTATTTGTGTTTATCATGCTACATTGCATCTTTATATGTGTGTTCCATATCCCTTATGTTGTTTTTCTATAGAATATTCAATCCTAGGGGCTAGAACATCCCCTAGATTTAATGTCGCCCTATCTATTCAATATTTGGAAATTGAATCCCTCTTGACATATTCTTACTTTAGTGTGACTTTGAGAATAAGTCCATACTATCACTAAAGTGGGGGCTAAATATATCATTTAAATATTTCACCCTTGATAATTTCACTCTAGGTTTAGCTCCCCCCTATGTTCCCAAACCTAATTATGCATTTTATTACCCATTGTATAAACATCTTCAGAAAATAAAATAAAGGAAAAAAACCTAAGCATTTAATATTTTCCCCTAACACTTTGAGCCTCAAAAATAATGGGTCTGGTCTAGGGAACCCTATGGGCTAACAAACCTCTTCTAGGCTACAATTTGTATACATTGGTGTTAGTATTTTATTATTTAAAAATTTAAAATCATTTGTTGTCTATTGACATTTTATTTTCAATAAATTAGAATTATTGCATATAAAAATAATATTTTCATAATTTTAATGAACTATAAATTTTGGGAGAGTAATTATACATAGAAAAATAATTCAAGAGAAATAAAGTGTAGATTTATCAACATTATTGCAACATTATTGTCAGTCAAGCATCATATCAACCATGCATTATATCTTTATGTATGTTTTTCATGTTTTGCGATCAATTTTTTTTATGAGTACTAGCACTTATAGGACTTCAATTTAGTTTCTCCTTGAAGGTGACGAGTTCATGACTTAAATCAATAAATGATTGAAAATATAATTTGTTAGTTGCAACATTACCTAATTCATTAATTTTTTGTATTTAGTGTCTACCCAATTAAGGGTAAGCTCTCTTTTCATATCATCGTTAGTCATTGTGGAGGTAGAAATACCAAAAAGGGGTTTCAAATAGGAAATGCCCTATATGACACAACCCTTCCCTCTCTTTTATGTGTGAAATTTTTCATATCAGAAGAGAAGTGGAGGATTATTAAGGTTTATTTTCTCATTCATGCATTCAAACCCTGCAAGTTGTCAAACCATAGAAATTGGATTTTCTCATCAATAAATGAAGTTAAAATAGTGAGTCTAGAAGGAGAAAAACTATAAACCAAGGACCTCAAAACTACATTTTCAAATCCCAAAAAATATGAGGATATTCTTTGGTGTACTACACCTAACACTAGCCAATTTTAGACAATATTTTAACCCCAAGTTCCTCTATCTTTAGTTTCAACCTTTTTTGGATTCTATTTCTACTTTTTGTATTCAATATCTTAGAAATCATAAAAGACTATTGCATTTTCATAGTTTACATAGTTAGATAAATACATTCACAAAATATATCAATTATCAATTAGACAAATCACCATCACACACACACAAAAATAGTGTATTAAAACCCTAATCAACCATTATTTCTCTTCCATTAAGGTTGGTAGCCAAGTTCATATTTGTGATCACTTTAAATTTTCCAAACAATTGGGAAGAGAGTGGTTTATACCATAGACCCCTTTTCCAAGTCAAACAATATAAATATTGGAATAAATCTAGGTGGGCCAAGTGCATTCTCTCATCTAGTTATCAAGCCATAATAGTATATGTGATAATATTAGTAAAAGATAGTTTTTAAGCCCCTTTTAAGTGTGTTATTTAACAGTAACTCTAACAGTGTTCAGCAAAACAATAGCTTTGAATAGAGACAATAGAGTAGAAACTCTAGAGTATATCAGTATAGTAGCTCCAGAGGTTAGAGTAGTAGAAGCTCGGAAACTAATTCAGATCCTACACTTGCATTGTTGATGCCACAAAAGACAAAGAGTGCAAGGGAGATTTATGGAAACACACAACATGCTGATTTTCATGAAAAAATGGATTTTTTTCTATTCTCCTATAGTGATCCAATACATTTTTAGGAAGTGATGAAAGAAGAGAAGTGGTGTAAGGCCATGGATGAAGCGTTGGATGCAATAGAGAGGAACTAAACATGGGAGTTGACCAATTTATCCAAGGGTAAACAAGTGATTGGAGTCAAGTGGGTTTACAAGACCAAGTGTACAATTAAAGGTAAGATCAAAAGACATAAGGAAAGGCTAGTTGTCAAAAGATACAAATAGCAGCCCAAAATAGACTATCATGAGACATATGCACCAGTTGCAAGGATGGAAATAGTGTGAACAATCATAGAAATTTCAGCACATCATTAGTGGAAGGTGTTTTAGACAGATGTGAAGCCATCCTTCTTAAACATAGTGCTAAAGGAGGAAGTGTATGTGGAGCAGCTACTTGGTTATGAAGTCCCAAGGCAAGAGGATAAAATGTATAGGCTCTAGAAAGCTCTTTATGGGATGAAATGAACAACTCGATGTGGTACAGTAGAATATACTCTTATTTGTTGAGCAATGGATTTAGTAAAGAAATGAGCCAACACTCTACATAGAATCAATTCAAAGTGATATTTAAATATTATTTTGTATGTAGATGATCTAATTTTTACTGGTAGAAGTCATAGCAGAATTGTTGATTTTAAAATGGTGATGAAAAATGAATTTGAGATGATAGATGTAAAGTCAGCCTTCTTAAATAGATTTTGAGGAGGTTCAAAATGCATAAAAACAAACCTACCCCCACACCAATAGCAATAGATCTGAAACTGTAGAAAGAGGATAGCAGAAAATATGTGAACCCAAACCTCTACAAGAGTATGGTTGGAAGTTTGATGTACCTAACATCAACTAGACCTGATTTAATGTATATAGTAAGCTTGATTTCTAGGTTCATGGAGAAGCCTAAGGACACACATTAGCAAGCATGGAAAAGGATTTTAAGGTATTTCAATGGAACAATAGGATCTAGCATCATGTATGGTGTATATAGTGAATTTAAGTTGGATGGTTTCATAGATAGTGATTGGGTAGGAAATTTGGATGATAGGAAGAGCATATCAGGGTATGTCTTCAACATGGGATCAGGTGCAATCTCATGGGCATCCAAGAAGCAACCCATTGTTTCTCTCAACACAACAAAATCTAAGTATATAGCAGCAAATGTTGAAGCATTTCAAGCTATTTGGTTAAGGAGGATCCTTGTAGATTTACAACAACAACAAAAAGACATCATAATCATACATTGTGATGATATGTCCTCAATAGCCTTGACAGCAAATCTAGTGTTTCATGGACGAAGCAAACATATTGAGATCCAATATCACTTCATAAGGAAGTTGGTAGAACAAGGTGAGATTGAGCTTCAATATTGTGGATATGAGCAACAACTCGCTGACATCTTCACCAAGGCATTGCAAAAGGAAAGCTTTCAATGCTTAATCGATAGGCTTGGAGTTGTGGATAACTTCAGAGATTAGATCCAAAAGGAAATTGTAGAATAACATCTAACTTTGGATTAAGGAGGAGTGTTGGAAACATTTAATCCTTAGTCAGAGGATGGTCTGCCCTAGTATTAGTTTTGGTGATTACTTCAAGCTACCCCCAACATAAACTTGCAACCTCTGTTTCAACCTACCAACATTTATTAAGGTAGGTAAATTTGAATTTGAAAAGAAACACTCATTTTTTATCTTGCTAATACAATTAAAGTGGAATGTATTTGTTGGTTTTTGGAGTTAGTTTGTTTTTTGTATTGGAAGAGAAGACCCTATAGTAGCAGATGAAGTAGGGAATGTTTAGCACAAAACAAGAGATAACAATAACATAGAGAGAATATTTATCAAACACAATGCAGTGACAATGTCATCTACACAATTATATCTAGATACAGTTTTTGAGGTGCGAGTGTAACACCCTTGAGTTGGACATCTACCCAAACAATTTAAGTTTTATTTTTTTGTGTAAAACATAGCACATTCTCTGCAATTTTGTAATTTTAAAGGCAAGAAGGAATATATTTAAATCTATTTTTCTATGTCAAACATTGTGTTATCTTTGTGTTTGTTCTGTGACTATTTCCTTGTTTTTTCTATCTTATCATAGTAGTGACTTTGTGTTTTTATTGCACCTCTCCCTTCCAATAGAGAATTTTTGGTTCATTTATGTTAAAAATTGATGGTGCACTGCTCTAATAGTTTCATCTATTCTTGGTTTGTTCTACCATTTTTTGTCAGTCTTCACTATATGGAATAATGCATGTTATATACAACAGTTGTTTTAGATGTTTATTCTATTTTTTTCCTTTGAATAATGCATGCTTTGCATGCTATGTTTTTTGGCAGTAATTTCATGTTTAGCAACAACATTCAATGTATTGGAATCTATGTATTTTATTCAAGTATGAATAATGAGACAACATTTTGTGAGCCTCAAAAATATTGTTTTATGTTTTTCTCTTTGTTTTGTTCTCTTTTTATTTTTTTTGAGTTAAATGTATTAGCTTAGTCAACTAGTTTAGGAAGCATTGCCTATTTTAGATTCTACATATGGTACCAGAGTAGATATTTTCTTTTGGGTTAAAGATTTAGTGGTTGAAATTTTTCCAAAGGTTTATCATGTTGAATTGTAACTTCTTGCCCATTACAAAATTTGATGGAAATGAGTATGATTATTGGTGCATAAAAATTATATTTTTTGATTAGAAAATATTTGTGGGAGATTGTTGAATTAGGTTACCAAGAGCTAGCTAATTGGAATTACCTCACAATTAATGATAAAACAATCAAGAAGGAGGCCAAAAAGAAGAATTATCAATCTTTGTTTCATATTCAAATGGCTCTTGATAAGCACTTATTTCCAAGGATTGTAGCTACAAAGACAACAAAAGATGCCTGGAAGATTTTAAAGGAATCTTACTAAGGAAATGATCAGGTAAAAGTAGTTAAGTTGAAAACTTTAAGAAGAGACTTTCAAAATTTGAAAAAGCAAGAATCTAAGAAAGTAAATGATTATTGTGTGAGAGTTAAAGATGTGGTCACCAAGATGGCCACACTTGGGGAAATTGTGAACAATGAGGTTTTGATAAAAAAGGTATTGCGGACTCTCACCCCAAAGTGGAACCATTTTTGCATTATAATAGAAGAAAGAAAAGATTTGACAACCTTTCAATTTGATCACTTGGTTGGATGTCTTATGTCTCATGAAGAGAGATTGAAAGATTCATTTGAAGAAAGTGATGTGAAAGCCTTTTCATCTGAATTGCAAATCACAAAGAAAGAGGACGCCAACAAGAACATCAAAAATATTGAAGGCCAAGGTAGAGGAAAAAATAAGAATCATGCAAAAAGAAATAGAGTTAGATGCAGCTCAAGAGGAAGAGGTGTAGGAAGTTTTGATAAGAGAAATGTTCAATGTTACCATTGTAATAAGTATGGACACTTTGAAAGAGAATGTAGATTAAAAGAAGGTAAAAGTGTTAATTATGCTAAATAAAGTGATGGAAATCCTCTAGATCATTTATTTTTATCTTACTCTAAAGGTGAAGCTAGTAGTAAAGAAGTTTGGTATCTAGATTTTGGATGCTCTAACCATATGATAGGGAATGAGAGCTTGTTTTGAACAAAGGATGAGAGTTTCAAGTTGTGTGAACACCAATCTATGTACCTATAAAACAAAGAGAATAAACACCTTAAGTTAGATATTGCAATCATAAACAAGGATTCCCCATGAAATCCATTTACCAAATTCAAATTAGGAAGAAAACAAAGAAGAACACAATGAAAACAAGAAAATAGAGATTAAATCCTAATTAGAATAGAAAACTAATGATCCCATGGGGGAATTGGTGTCAATTTGATGTGAAAATTGGCCCTTTCCCAATTCCTAAGATGCAAGCTTGATATGTTGATGATGATTGATCCACTTTGTTGATGAAGGATGAGAGATACAAGCCAAAATCTGCAAAAACCTAGCTAAGAACTCAATGGTGATGGATGAAAATGGTTAAATATTTTAGCATAATAACTTTGCCTTATTTGTGGATGTTCAAATGAGGATATGAGCTCTTTATTTATAGAATGCCAAGATGGATGAATGTCCAAATTTGAGAAATGTGGGACTAACATTCATCCAATGGCATGATACCACTTGTCAATCTATGAATGGATGGAGGATGTACAAGATTTGGGGATTGTGCTAATAAATGCATAAATTTGAATTTCAAATTTGTTGAAATGACATGGAAGAGGGAAGGGAAAATGCAATAAATGAAACTTGGCTCAAGGCAAAGGACATGTAAGATGAATTTATTGCCTTGTTGGATGTACATGTTGACTTGGAATTTTTGAATTCAAATTTGGAGAATATTCCAAAAGATGCCTTGTGGGAAAAATAGAGATTTAATAAAAGAATTAAATCTATTTTCATGTGCAACTTGCAAAATCTAGAGGATGGGACATGACAAGATATTAAATTAATCAAGGGTTAATTAATTTAATAGGAGATTAGATGATGTGACTTATTTGACTCAAATTTATGGATTTATTTAAATCAAATAAGAGAGTAATATGATAAGATATTAATGAAATAAAGATTTTGATTTGTTTAATTAAAAGGAGATGATGTTAGATAAAATCAAATAAGGTTTTAATTTATTTAATTTAATGGATAGACTTTAGAGACTTAATCAAATAAAATTAATTATTTAATTAAATAGGGATAATTAGATCAGATGGATTGATTTAATTAACAAAAGAAAGTGACTTAATTAAATAAAATAACTTATTTAATTAAGAGAAGGAAATTGATGAATTTAATCAAATAAGGAGATTTGATCAAATGGTTAGACTAAGGGATGATTTAGGATGAAACGATGTTAGTAGTTAGGATCAGATGTACAATGTCAATCAGTATATTTTATGTGTCTACACAAGTCCAAGATTTAGCTTGGTGATGAAAAATCATTGGAGGTTGCTGCAAAAGGAGCTATGGAAGTCCATAAAAAAGAAGGTATAAAGAGTGTCAACAATATTTATTATACTCCATAGTTAAAGCATAATTTGTTGTGTTGGAAAACTATGTGAGAAGAACTATAAAGTTGTTTTTGAGAATAAGAAATGTACAATTTATGATAAGCATCGGGGCAATAGGATTGTGACTGTTGTGCCTATGACAAAGAATAGAATGTTCCCTTTAAAATTTGGTGAACATAATAACAACCTTGCCAATATGGCCTATGAGGATATCAGTTGGTTATGGCTTCTCAGGTATGGACATTTAAATTTTCATAGTTTGAATATTTTTACATCAAATGCATTAGTTTCTTGTTTACCTAAGGTTGAAGAGCACAAGAAGGTTTGTGAAGGATGTGCTAAAGACAAGCATGCAATGGATAATTTTTCAAAAGGAAATGCATGGAGGGCCCATCATCCCCTTTAGCTTGTTCATTCCAATATTTTTGGTCCTATTAAAACAAATAGTTTGTGTAATTCATCATATTTTATCACTTTTATAGATGATTACTCACGAAAATGTTGGGTGTATATTTTGAAGGCCAAAGATGAAGCCCTTGATACATTCAAGAGGTTTAAAGCAATTATGTAAAATGAGAAAGGGTACAAAATAAATTGTTTAAGGACTGATCTTGGAGGAAAATTCTATTAAAGATCTTTTCAAGATTATTGTGATATGAATGGAATTAGGAGGCAACTCACCACTTCCTACACACCTCAACAAAATGGAGTAGCTGAAAGAAAAAATTGAACAGTGGTAGAAATGACAAGGAGCATGTTATAAACCAAGGGATTAATAAATCATTTTTGGGATGAAGCAGTTACTATAGTAGTGTACATTCTAAATCAAAGTCCCACTAGTGCACTTGAAAAGATGAATCCTTATGAAACTGGGAAAAGGCCTAATTTTAATCATTTTAGAGTTTTTCGTTGTTTGGCTTATGTCCATGTACCTGATTAGAATAGACAAAAGTTAGATGCAAAAAGTGAGTCATGTATTTTTTTTGGATATAGTGAGGAAAGTAAGGCTTATAGATTTTATAATCCTCTCACTAATAGGCTTATTGTTTCAAGATATGTGATTTTTGATGAAGGGGGAGTTTATGGTCATAAAAAAAAGCTTTATGGAGAAGTCAAAATCTATTTTAAATGATATTATTGTTGATGATGTTGATCATGAGCAACCTACTAATGTTTCTATTCCAAGTGATACAAAGTAGCTCCTCCTCTAGTTGTTCAATTCCAATTGCAAGTCCAACTTCAAATCCAAGTTCTAGAAGGAAGGTAAGAAGTTTCAGAGATATTTATCAAAGAAGTGCAAATCAAGCACATGAAGAAAATCCAATAAATGTAACAATTAATTTTGCTTTATTTATGAAGGCTACTTTTGAACCATCATGTTTTGATCATGCAAGTACTAATGTGTTTTGGGTGCAAGAAATGAAATAAGATATGGATTCAATTCACAAGAATGACACTTGGAAGCTTACAAAGCTTCCACATGACAAGAAGAAGATTGGAATCAAATGGGTCTACAAGACCAAGTTTAATAGTAACTAGAGTATTGAAGGGAATAGGGAAAGATTGCTTTCCAAAGGCTTTACCCAGAAGTATGGGACTAATTATGAAGAGACATTTGCACCAATTGCAAGACAAGAGACCATTAGAATGTTGATTTCATTAACAACTCAAAATAACTGGAGAATACATCATATGGATGTGAAAAGTTCCTTTTGGAATGGGTACTTAGAAGAGGAAGTGTATGTGGAACAACCACAAGTTTTTGAAGTGCAAGGAAAAGAAGATCAAGTCTACAAGTTGAAGAAGGATTTATATGGCCTCAAGCAAGCACCATGAGCCTAGTATGCTAGGATTGATGTATATTTTCAAGAGAATTACATTCAAATAAGTAAGAGTGAACCTACCCTTTAAGTACTACAAATAATAAGGTAATGATATTCTTATTGTAATTTTGTATTTTGATGATTTGTTGTATATGGGTAGTAGTTCTAAGATGAAAGAATTTGAGATAAAAGATCATGGTCTCATGAAATATTTTCTAGGAATGGAGGTTTATCAATGTAAGAATGAAATTTTCATTTTCCAAACCAAATATGCAAAAGATATGTTGAAAAAGTTTGACATTGTTGATTGTAAACCTTACTACACTCCAAGTACTCATGGAGTTGTGTTGTGTAGAGATGATAGTGCTGAAATTGTTGATGAGAATAGTTACAAAAGTATTGTTGGGAGTTTGATGTTTCTAACCCACACAAGACCAGATATTGCATATTTAGTTTCATTTGTTTCAAGGTACATGAGAAATCCATCAAAAATACACATGAAGGAATCCAAAAGAATTTTTGGGTATGTGAAAGGCACTCTAAATTTTGGTATTCATTTCTACTCTTCTAGAAAGTTTAATCTTGTTGGCTTTAGTGATTCAGATTGGGGAGGTAGTTTGGATGACTAAAAGTATACATCTACTAATTTCTTTTCTTTGGGTTTTGGTTTAATTACTTAGAGTTCAAAGAAGAAAAGTATTGTTTCCCACCCTTCCACATAAGCAGAGTATGTTTCAGTCACTTCAACAAGTACAAAAAAATTATGGCTTAGAAAACTTCTTGAAGAAATTGGAGAGATATAGGTTCATCCTACAATGATTTTTTGTGACAACATTAGTGCCATTAAGTTGGCCAAGAATCCTATTCATCACAGTAGGACAAATCATTTGATTTAAAACACCATTTTATCAAAGATTTGGTGTAGAAAAATGTAGTAGAGTTGAAACATATCAACACTTAAGATCAACTAGCAGATATCTTCACCAAGGAAGTTGAAAAAGATTAGTTTTTGACACTCAAAGATTAGATTTTAATCTCTCTCAGCATCAAGGGGGATTATATTGATAATTGATGTTGCGTTTCTCTAATTGTTTCATCTATTCTTGGTCTATTCTACTATTTTTTCCCAGTCCTCACCAGATGGAATAATGCATGTTACATGCAACAACTGTTTTAGATGTTTAGTCTATTTTTTTCCTTTGAATAATGCATGCTTTGCATGCTCTATTCTTTGGTAGTAATTTCATGTTTAGCAACAACATTCAATGTATTGGAATCTCTGTATTTTATTTAATTATGAATAATGAGACAACATTTTGTTTGAGCCTGGAAAATATTATTTTATGTTCTTCTCTTTGTTCTATTCTCTTTTTCTTTTTTTTGAGTTAAATGTATTGGCTTAATCAGCTGCTTTAAGAAGCAAGGCCTATTTTAGATTCTACACTTTAGCTTCACTGTTGGAAATTTTCTTCTCGATTATTCAATGTCTTCCATAGTTTCCATATATTAATATTAAAACATATTAGAGTAGCACGAAAGACTAGCAAGAGTTCCCATGTTGGGACCGTGTCGTTAACAACAACTAGAGATATCATTTATGTGCAATTATTAACCTTCTGAACAATGGTAAACTCTTTGCGTTTTCATAGATTTTTGTTAGGTTTTTCAATTTTTTTCGTTGGTTTGCATTTAAGATCTTAATTTTCCCAATGTGTAGAACAAGTAATGGTAAATCATATGAAGATAGAGGGAAGGGAAGTAGAAGTTTCTTGCTTCCAACACCAAAGCATTCACCTCATATCTAAGAAGCCTCCATTTGTATGATTCTTCTCACCCTAACAATTTCTATATATATACTTCCATCATGTACCTAATATTACTATTCTACTTATTTATTCATTTATTCCCTTTTTTTTTGCACACGCTTAAGAAGAGGAAACTTCAATCTCACCCACATCAACATTCAAAAGGTGAGCACTGCTTGCTGCTCAATAGTTTACACTACACAATGGCATTCCCAACTAATGAGGTTTCGTGTACTAACAATAATATCTATCAACAATGTTGGAACAATTGTAGATGAGCTACCTACAGAAGAAATACATGAACTAGTGAAATCTCGAGAAGATAGATATGATAGTGTAGAGGTTGAGATAAAAATTATGCATAACGATGTTTGTTCGTCATTTTGCATCCTCACTTAAGGCATCACTTTCTCAATGGGAACTCCATGTTAGTGCTTTGTTAAGTCTAAATAAAAATCCTTTTATAAATGTAAAAGGCAATAAATAATAACTTTAATTCATACTTGTTGGCTATGAAGGGGAAAAAGGAAATGTGAATTAAAGTGCCCAATGTTCAAAAAGTAATCTCAACTATTTAATTTTTCTAATTATCATCCTGCTCACCTCCGTATGAACATTTATGGGAAGTTTATTAGGAATAATTTTTGGAGAAGATTTGGGAGATTTGTATTAATTCACATTATCTAGCTAATTACTCTCACACACTTTTTGGGTAGTAAAAGATATTAATATTTTATTACTCCTTAATTGTCCACTATAGTTTTTGTTTTATTTCTTTTTTTGTGGTCATTTCACATAATGCAAGAAGTAGGAAAGAGAGAAAGATAGCTCTAGTACTAAGAATATGGTGTAAATAAAAATAGGGCATGGTAGTTATTGTATTCTCTAGACTAATGAATATATACAAATCTAATTACTATCTATTTTCTATGTGTTGTGTGTTATGAGAAGCTTTTAATTGCATTTGAATGTGTTTCTTTTACTAATATGTATGATTCTTATTTGATTCTCTCTTTTTCATTTCAATTCCTCTACCCCTATTCCCACATCTGGTATCAGAGCCACTGGTTCAAACTTCTAGCCTTTTTTGTGGGTTTCCACTTATTTCTTATTTAATAGCCATCAATGGCTTCCATAGCCTCAACGTCTGGTGCTTCCTTGTCTAGCCTGCAAACCCCTCTTTTCATAGGCAAAAATTATGAATATTGGTCATTGACCATGAAATCCCTGTTTAGGTCTCAGGAAGTTTGGAATTTTTTTTAGAATGGTTATGCAAAACCAGAAGACCAAGTAGCTTATAATGTGCTCACATGGGCATAGAAAGATCTCTTGAAAGAGAAAAGAAAGAAGGATGTAAAATCCCTCTTCTACATTCATCAAGCAATGAATGAAAGCATACTACCAAGAGTTGCAATAGAAACACAAGGAAATGAGGCGTGTGATAGACTGCAAATAGCCTATCAAGGTAAGGACAAAGCTAAAGCTACAAAACTCCAATTACTTAAAAGATAATTTGAAAATATAAGCACGAAAGATTCAGAGTTTGCGGAGTTATTTTTCACTCATGTTTTTTGGCTAGTAAATCAAATAAAATCTCATGGGGAAACATTAGAAGAGACAAGGATAGTTGAGAAAATGTTAAGGGTTTTTCCTATCCTCTAGTTGTTGCCATAGAGGAAACTAATGATTTAACCCAACTGACAATGGATGAATTGCATGGATATTTGATAAACCATGAATATAGGCTAAATCACACACCTCCATTGAGAATTATTTCTCATCTCAGGCTTCAATAATCCATGGAAGAGGTAGAGGTAGGTTCACACCTAGAGGTAGAGGAAGAAATTCATTTAGAGGACGTAGTAGTAGTCCTGCAAACCAAGGTGGAAGAGGACATAACAATTAACACTCTCAAAGTCATCCAAGTGATCAAAGACAAGATAAGTCACATGTTCAATGTCATTAATACAAGAAGTATGGTCACTAATCTTCTAAGTGTAGGAAGAAACAACATGATCAAGGAAGACAAAATCAAAATCCCCCAGAAAATTCTACAAAAAATTATATGTTTATTGCATGCACAAATATTGTTGAATCAATTTCTACAAAATCACCAATCAAATGCAATATGGTTCAAGAGAGTCCAAATGATATTTGGTATTTAGATTCTAGTTGTAGCAATCACATGTCTAGAAATCTAGAGTTATTTTCTACCTTGGATAAATCAGACACCTTAAATGTCACTCTTGGGAACAATAATCAAGTGAATGTTATGGGAAAAGGGACTATGGATATTCTAACCAAAAAGGGGGAGAAAAAAGTCATTTATGATGTTTTTTATGTTGCTGGTTTGAAACATAATCTCATGAGTATTTGTCAATTAGTGCAAAAAGGATATAGGATTTACATGAAAAATAATGCATTTTTTATTCTTGATAAATATCCTAGTACTCAACTGATAGCAGAGGTACAAATGACAAAAAATTGAATGTTCCCATTGACTTTGAAACCTAACATCAAAAGTAATGTAGTTGAAGCTTATACTATGCCAGAAAATATAAAAGTTGGAGCAACAATTAAGGTTGAAATTACTCAAGATGCCTCTAAAAGTTGCTTCAGAAAAGAACAAGCTTGTTGTGGAAAAGAACAAGGCTACTTTGGAATAGAGCAAGGTTGCTCTAGAAAGGCAGAAACTAAAACTAAAGAGGAACAAAATGGTAAAGTAACTGTTCAAGCAGGTTTTCAGTTAGTGGTAAAGAATGAATCTTGGTTGTGGCATTTGATATTTGGTAATTTAAAATTTGGAGGTCTAAATTTTTTGCATAGAAATAATATGGTTAAGGGGATGCTATTGAATAAAAAACTGGAAAGAGTATGTGAAGCATGCATCTTGGGTAAACGACATAGAGAGAGCTTCCCTATTGGAAAATTAGAAAGAGCATGTAAACCACTTGATATTTTTCACTTTGATATATGTGGACCAATGCAAAATCCTTCCATTGGAGGTTGCACATATTTTTTAACTTTTATTGATGATTATACAAGGAAGACATGGGTCTACTTTTTGAGGCATAAATTTGATGCATTTGGAGTCTTTCAGCAGTTTAAGGATCTTGTAGAGAAGCAAAGTAGTTACCACATCAAGATATTAAGAAATGATAGAGGTGGTGAATATAGTTCTAATGATTTTTTGAATTATTGTAGACAACATGGTATTCACAAACAATTTACAACCTATTACACACCTCAACAAAGTGGTGTGGCTAATAGAATAAATCAAATTATCATGGATATGGAAAGGAGTGTGATGAATTCAAAGCATTTACCAAATGAATATTGGGTTGAAGTAGTAGCAACTGTTGTTTATATTTTGAATAGATCTCCAACTACAAGTGTAAGAAATGTGATTCCTCAAGAGGATTGGAATGGTAGAAAGCATAATGTTTCTCACTTCAAAGTCTTTGGATGTGTTTCTTATGCTCATGTTTCTGAAGAACTGAGAAGAAAATTGGATAGCAAAGGTGAGAAATGCATTTTTTTTGGGTATTCAGAATATACAAAAGCTTACAAGTTGTTTAATCCAATTACAACAAAAATTATAATCAACAGATATGTGCAATTTGTGGAGAATGAAGCATGAGATGGAAGTGTAGAAAAAATAGTAAGTGTAGCATCAACTGATCCATATGATGATATTACTGATCAAGTGATAGAAAAAAGAGGTATTCCTCAAGAAATACCTCCTTCCCCTCCTAGACATGTAATACAAGTTGTAGCACAAGCTACACCTCATTCTATAGCAAGACTTTCAAGAAATCAAAAAATTTCTTCCACACAACAAACACCACAAAGAACACTAGCCATAACATCATTTGGAAGTCCTTCAAATTCTACTGATAGAAGAAGCTCATCTGATCCTACATTAGCAAGCTTATTGTAATGAAAAACAAGGAGTTTAAGAGATATATATGAAGCTGATTTTAGTGCTGACACATCAAATTCTTTTTTTGTTTTTGCTTTATTTTCAGAAGTTGTTGATCCAATGTTCTTTGATGAAACAATTAAGGATGAAGCATGGGATGAAGCTATAGATGAAGAGATTGAAGCTATTGAAAAGAACAATACTTGGGAGTTGGTGGATCACCCACAAGGAAAGGATGTGTTGAATCATAAGGCAAGGTTGGTTGCTAGAGGCTTCACTCAACATCCTGGTATTGATTAAACAGAAACATTTGCACCTATAGCTCTCTTGGATACAGTAAGAAGTGTTTTGTCCATTGTAGCCCAAAAGAAGTGGTTTTTTTTTCAAATGCATGTAAAATCTGCATTTTTAAATGGTTTGACTGAAGAAGAATTTTATGTTGAGTAGTCAAAAGGATATGAAATTGCAGGTCATGAAGGAAAAGTATACAAGTTGAAAAAGGTGCTCTATGGACTCAAGCAAGCTCCTAGAGCATAGTATAGTTGAATTGATTATTATTTAATTCAGAATGGTTTCAGTAGGTGCAGCAAATAGCCTACTTTATATATCAAGATGGATGAAGAAGGTAAAATGTTGATAGTTTTTCTTTATGTGGATGATTTGATCTTTATGGGAGACCTTTCTATAAATCTCTTTAAGGAAGCTATGATGAAAGTGTTTGAGATGATTGATCTGGGTCTTATGAAATATTTTTTTGGGAATAGAAGTTAAGCATTTACTAGATGATATTTTTATTTTTCAATCAAAATATTCAAGTGATGTATTGAAAAGATTTAATATGTTGAATTGCAAACCAACACCTACACCAGTTGTGACAAGACTTAAGTTAAGCAAGGAAGATGATGGCTCATTAGTTGATCCTAGATTATTTATAAGGTTGGTTGGTAGTCTCATGTACTTGACTACCACAAGACTTGACATTATGTATGGTTTCATCCTTATCACAAGGTTCATGGAGTCTCCAAAAGACTCTCATTGGCAAGCTGGAAAAAGGATATTGAAGTATGTATATGGAACAAAGAACTATGGAATTTTATATTGAGTTGTAGATGATTTCAAACTTATTGGATACATGAACAACAATTGTGTTGGTAGCATAGATGATAGAAAAAGTACTTCTGGTTATTCCTTTAACTTTGGATCAGATGGTGTATCTTGGGCTTCAAAGAAACAACCCATTGTTACACTTTCTTCAATAGAAGCAGAGTATGTTGCAGCCACAACATGTCTAGCCATATGGATGAGAAGAATGTTAGTTGAGTTGATGCATGAACAAGATGAAGCAACAAAAATTTACTGTGATAATGTTTAAAAATCATATTTTTCATAAAAGAAGCAAGCACATAGACACTAGATACCATTTTATAAGTGAGTTAGTGAATAACAAAGAAATATGTTTAGAGTTTTCTAGATCAGAAGATCAATTTGCTGATATCTTCACTAAACCACTAGAAAAAGATACATTTGAATACTTGAGAATTTGTTTGGGTGTTTGTGCTGAAGATGAATGCTCTGGATCTTGAAGGAAGATGCTCTGGAACTTTTGAACCTAATTCAGGAACATAAGGAAGATGCTCTAGAACTTGAAGTTAGATGCTCTGGAAATTGAAGGCAGATGGTCCAGGACCTTTTTAGACTGAAGATGGATGTGCCAAACTTTTTGAGAAGTATACTAAGAATGAAGGTGGGTGCTTTGGATGTTTTTTGTGTAGAATGTCTGCTAGTTGATATTAAGGGGGAGTGTTAGAAAAGTAATCTCAACTATTTAATTGTGCCATTTATCATTCATCTCACCTTTGTATCAAAATTTATGGAAACTTTATTAGGAATACTTTTTGGAGAAGATTTGGGAGACTTTGATTAATTCACATCATCTGGCTAATTACTCTCACACACTTTATGGGTAGTAAAAGATATTAATATTTTATTACTCCTTAGCTGTCCACTATAGTTTTAGTTTTATTTCATTTTTGTGGTCCTTTTGCATAATGCAAAAAGAAGGAAAGATAGCAACACAACTCTACTACTGAGAATATGGTGTAAAGAAAAACAGGGTATAGTAACTGATCTATTCTTCAGACTAATGAATATATTTAAATATGTTTACTATGTATTTTCTTTGTGTCAATTGTGTGTGTTATGAGTAGCTTTTAATTGCATTTGAATGCCTTTCTTTTACTGTGGTGTATGATTCTTATTTGCTGCTATGTTTTTCATTTCAATTCCTTTGCCCCTATTCCTGCACCTAAGGAACAGGGAAAACTAGTTCCTGTTGTGATTGAGGTTAGGTTTTATTAAAATATTTGGTAAATAATTTGGAGTCATGGGAATATGCTATAATACAATTTGTAAACCATGTGATGAGTTGCAGGACAGATTTTCGTACCACCATGCAGAAACATCATATGTGATGTTAGTGCATTGGATCCCTCAAACTCCTTCTATTCATGATAATGCTTCACATCAACTGGGAAGCTTTTGTAGTCAACGACAAGGAAGAGGTAACCCTCCATGTAATTGTAATAAGTTGTTCATTATTTCAAATGACTATGGGTGAAGTGGGGGTTCTTTTCTTACAATTATATTTCATGGAAAATATTATAATTAGTATATTGACTTCTTAGTAATTTTATTTTGAAACACTATCAGATCGAACAAAGGCAAAAAAATCCATCCCAAAAATGTGGCCAAAGCCTTGATCTATTTGTCATATATTTGTGTATGAAAAGCTTATAAAGCATATTAATTGTTGTGAAAGTACTGTTGTCTAAGCATTAACATGAAATGTTAAATCTATTACATAATTTCTCATGGCAATGTCAATGTAGGTTCTCTTAGTTCAGGAAAAGTGCGGACCTTACAAAGAGTCGGGGCTATAGAAAATGCCACCAGGAAGGATAAAACAGGTATCGGAAGTAAATTTAGATATACCAAGCATATAGTAGATAATTTATTACTTGCTAGTTTTTACATGAAATTTCAAGGCACCCACCAAAATATTTATGGCATCGCAGGGGGAAGGCACTAACAAAGGGGCTACAAGAGAAGTGAACGAAGAAACAGGGGTAAATGTCACTTCCCTCAACTCCTTCCTCTGAATTATTTTTTTTCATTACTTTGTATTATGATTTCAAGCATTATTTTTAATTCAAATTTATTGTTGATTTTTTACAGATTGATACAGAGTTCGTACAAGTGGCTGGGTTCAGGTAGAGAAAACATTCATCGTATATAGGCTGACTGTGCTGTAAAATTGTTTCATAATTGCTACGAGGATGAGAAAGTTCAAATGATTAAATTTTAGTTTTCTAATAGTTGTCTCTGCATAAACTACAGGGATGGTCATAATGCTCCTTTTGGAAAATCTGATCTTCTTTTTGTGTGTATGATGAAATCTCTTTCTGATATTTTATACAAGATAGTGAAATTTCAGCAACAAAGGTATGTATTTGATAACAAGGTCATATTTTTTAAGCTGAATAATTTCAATATCACGTAAGTGATGTTAAATTTTTTTTGTTCAGTGGATGGCGGTAGACGAATTTGCAGCTTAGCCAAAAGTCCACGAAACCAAACTTCTAAAAGACATGGTTCGCGTGTGTATTGCCAACATGAACGGAAAATGTACAGGATTTTCGGCCATTGAAATACCGTCGCGCAAACCCTCTATTTTTAACTGCAATGCTATCGACACTGAGTAGCTCATTGTGTTTCCCAATTGCAAAACACAGATAGAATGGACGTCGGTTACTCATTTTGTGTAGTTGATAAAATTGTACAGAAGTAGATTTTTTATTAATTATTAAAAAATTTATGTATCTTGATAATATGTAGACAGTATAAAAGATTTTTTGAGTTGGCTGTATAGTTGTAATTAATTCAAATTTATTCTATGTTATTATTTTTTAATTCTCCAACAAAATTATTAAATTTAACGTTTCGTGTGAGTTTATAGACGAATAGTTTATTTCCTTTTTCACTTTCCCTTTTGACCTCTACTTATCTTAGTTTCGCTTTAGTCCGTTTTATTTGTGGACCGGTTCAAAGCAATGTCATTTATTAGTTATTTAATAGTATTTCTGCATTCATCGATTAAATAAAAAACCAGATCCTTTATAAGATTGAAGAACATTTTCAATTTTTTTTTAAGCTAAAAACTGAAGCTTTGATGTGATGCATAAATGATATCTTTTAACCATTATTATTATAGAAATATTTAAATCATTAAAGAGATAAGAAAAGTCATTGTATAAAACCTTAATGACAATAGAAAGAAAAATTAACACAAACTCTTTAGAGACAATGAGAAAGTTTAAATCAATAGTTAATGGGTCAATGAACAAATCAAATGTCTTAAAATAGGACTTAAATTTAAATGATAAAAAGGGGAGGTGTAATTATGGAGAGATAATTCAATCATGTAAGAGGATAAAATAATGTGAAAATTAATCTTAATTATATGTAGATTATCTTTTTGTTTGGTTGTGGTCAATTGTATATATTTGGAAACAAATTTTAATCACATACAAATCCTCCTCCTCTTCCTCCTCCTACTCCTACTCCTCCTATCTTGCCTTCTTAATGGCATAATTATTCTCTGATACCACTTGTAATGAAACAACTTGCATACTAGAGTAATATAATGTGAAATATGTTAGAAATTTACTTGAGTAATAATATGACACTTTTAAGGAAAAATCTTATAATCTACTTTGAAGTCAATGTCTTCAATGGTCTTCACTTAAAATAACAATGATAATAACTACCAGTTACATCATTTATTTACCTAATTATACTGTGGATTATATTCAAGATAACTTATATACTTAATTATAATTACTAAGATGACCTAGATAGTTATTTATGATTATAATATTAATTATAGAGATTATTTTAGAGTTAAATTAGACGCAATTTGACTAGTCATAATCTCTTACATGCACTATAAGATTAGGGCCATAACAAAGCATGGATGTTACTTAACCATTAGGTGTATGATATGAGTTAATAGGTTTCATAAATTATTTAAAATAATATAGATGACTATAAAATTTATTGGGAAATCCTTTACTATAAGATAGAGGACATCCACACCTTTTTTAAAAATATATATATGATTTGTATCATGATAGATTCCATAAGGTTGATCTCTCTCATGTTCCGATAAAGGATCCCACACTTCATTAGAATCTATGCAGAATATTTCTCACCTTCAAAATGAGGTTATTGGACTAATTTTAGGACTAATTTCATAATAAAATAGATGATTACTCTAGGGTTTCTTTTTCCCATGATGAATACTACACTAGTCATCTAGACCTTACTCTTGAGAGAAGATGGTAAAAGATCTATCTCTATAGTTTTAGAAGGTGGTTTATGTTACTAATCGAAAACATCTAGTCAATGAGTCCTAGTTGATTTTCTTCCCCTAACAATTGTTCATGCTTCCTTAAGGATGAATTAATTTAGGATAGTTTGAAAGGCGTGGGAAGTAGGAAGCACAAGAAGGTAAAGGTAAGGTTGAGTAGTTTATGATGATGAATATTCTAGGGAAGGGTATTCATGAAAATTTGGGATGAAGCTTAGGGTTGCAAAATAATAAATATTCCACTTGTCTACTTCATTGTCTATTGTATAAAGAATAGTTCAAGCTATTCAATTTTTTAATAGAAATAAGGGTGCACATTTACAATTGGTTAATTATCTACACTCTTCATACACAATAATATTTAGATCAAATAACAACCCATTTATTTAAGAAAGGGTCTAAATATTAGTTTCAAAAAGAAATATCTACCTATGTGGGGTATTAATATTTATAGGCACCATTCAATGTAAAATAAAAGTCTCATTCTTGGAGGTAGCTTACTTGGCTTAAACATATCCATGCAACATAATATAAAATAGCCAATATATACAAACTATATAAGAAATATATTATTTCCCCAAACATTTAATGAACTATATTATACACACCATATTCTCCTCATTCTTATTGGTCCCATTATCAAATTAATGCTCTCTTTGTACCCTTCTAAAGAAAAATAGTATTAGAAATTATTTTTCACAATCAACAAAAACATCTATTACATGTTATCATCATAATTAATAGCTTTACCTCTATTGTTGTCTTCTTTCACATTTGAATGGATAGTCACTTGCATTCTCAAGTTGTTTAGTTTCTTTTCAATCCTTCATCCATCATTGTGCCACATCACAACCTTCTCTATGGGTGGTTTAAGAAGGGGAGTAGTTTTCCAACCAAGAAGAACCAACAAGATGAAGAAATGAGACCAATGTTTTTACATTTCAATGTTTAAGAATATTGCATATTACAAAGATAAATAAAAATTAAGTCTCTTTGGGCTTTTTATTTACTAGGGTATTAATTGACATGATGAGGGACATTGAGTTCTAGGGAAGGGTGTCATTGTTTGTGTGGTAATGTGACTAGCTTCTTTATCATTCTAAGGTCAAGGAAACCAACACATGATCAATGTTATCAAGTGGAAGAGTGTTTAGTTTTATATGACTTTGGATGGTCTAATGAACTTAGTAGCCTACCAAGTTGAGCATATATTTTTGGCACACATTTGTTTATTATTATCATCAATAAGCTTAAAACACGACAAGAACTCTAATCATGGAACAAGAATAAAAAGTAATCAATTGTTGGGAAAAAATATTTAAGGAAGATAAAAACTGCTAGAGTATCTCATATCATTTGTCATTGGAACTTGCAAAACTGCTCATAGCTCAATAATCACTTTCTTCAAATATAATTGTAAGCTTGTTGAATTGTCTTCTCCTGTTTGTAAACATCTTAACCCGTCTTAAAATTTCCTAAAAATAATATTAACATGTTATGGTTAAATTTTATCTCTACAACTAGATATTATTGAATCTATAGCTCTCGCCTCACTTTATAGACAAAGTGGTTTTTAGGTTGTTGATGATTAGATGTTTCATTTTATTTTTTGGATTTTTTATATAATACCTAATTTATGTGAATGAATTTACTTCTTTGATTTTATACACATAACATAATATCTATTGGAATCAACTTAGCCGAACGATAGCTGATGTAGCGTGGTATAAAAGAATTAAGAAAAGCTTCGGGGTGAAGCAGGCCATAAATATCTGATATTTTCTAGTTTGTGAAAAGGTTAACGCCAACAAATATTCAGTCAAATATAGGAAACCAATGAGATATTACTAGTCCCAACTGCAACAAGTTGCCAAAGCCACACGAACCTTCGATGCAGTGTTAAACCGTAAACGATGCACGCCAAGGAAGGTCCCTAGCAGCTTGCTCCTTACCACCTCTTCATTACTAGCAAGTATCGATAGCCTTTCTGCGAATTTACGAATACTACTAATAAATGATTTGCGTGTCCTTAGACTTTTGTTGATAACTTTTCGTTTTTTATTTGATATAAGTCATCAGTTTTCCTTCGTTTTTTACGCTCACGCGCTTCTCGACATCGATATCATCACCACGAAGCATCCATCTCAAAGCCCAGAAACATCTGTCTCAAGTCCAAGAAGCCTCCATCTATCTTATTCTTCTCACTCTGAGCATTAATATATACGCACGCACTTCCTCTTTAACACACACTAATGTTCCACGGCTTTATTAATTTAATTTGCTGTTGCACACGCTAAGGAAGAGGCAAACTTCAATCTTTCTCACACCGGTACTGACAAGGTTAGCATTACTTCCTATACTAATATAGTTGTTTTCACTTCAATTTGTTATGACATTATCAGGGGCAGCTGAAACCTCGTTCGTTGGGAATGCCATTATGCAGAAAAAGAGATTGAAACAAGTAAACCAATCCCCTTACAGTCCATAATGGCATTCCCAACGAACGAGGTTTCAGTACCATTTATATTGTCATCAACAGCATTGAAACAGTTTTGAACGAGTCCTTTGCACATGAAAGATGTGAAAGACATATAATGGTTGACAAAAGCGCTGCTGCTCGTTTTGCGACTTCCCTGAAACCATCACTTTCTCAATGGGCGCGCCAGTTCAGTGCTTTGTTAACTAATTTGCCAATAAGTGTAAATGACAATAAATAATAACATTAATTCCTACTTGTCGGCGGCACAGGGGAAGAAGGTTGTGTGGATTAAAGTTATCAGGAAACAGAACACTAGTTCCCGTTGCGATTGAGGTAAGTTTTTCAAGAAATTCACCATGACCATTGATTTTTGTTTGGCTCCAAACCATTTATTTTAAAAATTTTGAGACATGGGTTTACGTTTCAATACAGTTTGTATATCATGTGGTGAATTGCAGGAAGGATTTGATTACCACTATGATGACCCTTCATATGTGATGTTGGTGTATTGAATCCCTCAAACTCCTCCTACCATCTCTTTGAACGATTTCGTATTCAACGATACGTGTGAGTGTAATTTGAGGCATGTAAGAATGCAGTGGAGTTCTTCTCTCTTTGTCTTGCTGTTATTCTTCTATATTGTATATGTTATTCTAAATTTTCACCTACTATCCATAGAAACCTAACTGTGAAAAGATATTGACTGTTTTGAGCGTTTGTTTGTGTTAAGTGGATTTTCCTTTCTTGCATTACTGGAAAAATATACAATCAGTATAAGGACTAGGCATTGACGTTATTTGGAAATACGATCAAATCAAACAAAGATTTAACAGTTTTCTGGAGTGATGAATATGATACATAAATTATCACGACAATGGCAATATAGGTTATTGTAGTTCAGAAAATGTGTTGACCTTACAAGGATTCCGGATTGTGGAAGATTCCATCAGGAAGGATAGACCAGTTATCAGCTTTAACTTTCGATATTAAGCCTGGATAAATGAACTTATGATACTGTAGTTTTGACATGAGATTACAAGACACCCACTAATGTATTCGTCTGCAATTTCTGTCTTACAGGGGCAAGGCATTAAGGAAGGTGTCATAAGTGAAAGCTCATGGATGCGCAGGAGCTCACTTCTGCCTCCTGAGCGTTTAGTTTAAGCGACGCCCCACACGCGTGGGGCGACAGGTTTCTCCTCTTTATGTCAGTACTCCCCTAGTCCTCTTTTACGCATCCTCGTCTCTGGTTAGGGTTTATTGCCGGCTAAGGGTTCTTGCGTAGTTAAGCATTTGCGAGAATTCAATTATTTGCGTTCTATAGTCTGAATGTGCCCTGGTTATCTCCCGAGACTTGGCATTTATTCTCATCTATTTCTAACTACCATAGGCATTAATGGAGGAGGGTGACAAACCCCCCGATGATAATGTATTTAATAATCACAAACTTGAAAACAAAGCATTTAGAGAGGCGGTGGTAGGGCATCCATTCGAAGTGCCTGCCACTGCAATGTTTCTTGCCCTCAACAACGGAGCCAGCAACGAAGAAGGCTCGGTTCTTAGAATCCAAGGTAAGCACTCTTCGAGAATGTTATTTCTCCATACTCTGATATGGTTCTTGTCATTAAAAAAAAGAAGTTAGATTAAAGAACATTGCATTTTATTTTTTCAGCGGTTAATAAGGATAAAATACCTGAAAGAAAATATTTGGACCATTGGTTTAATAATATTTGGTTTTAAATATTAGGAATTCAAATCTGTCGTTTGATTCATAAGGTCTCCTTCTTGATAATTTTTAAAGATCTTGAAATGCAACAAAAGTAGTTGATAAACATTTCTGACTATTGGAGACACAATATTTTAGGTTCATTGCATGGAAACTAGAATTAATCTCTAAAAATCTGCCAACCCCAGTTGTGGAATTTTTTGGCACAACTAGTCTTGTAGTTTGGTAAGGTTCTCAGGGTTGAGCATACAAATGCAACCTTGATGTACATGGATGCAAGAGCCTTGATTTCTCACTTTTGGGCTTGATATTCTTGAAATTACAAAAATTGAGTTTTGTGAAAAAACCCTAATCTATGGTATTGAAATTTTAGGTGGCTTGAATGCCTATTTTCTATGTAAACAGGAAGGACATCTAAGGCATAACTGTCCCATTATTAAAAAGATTGTTGATTCCCTTTGAAAGATTGATAAATATTTTCCTAAATGCCAAATGTGTGAAAACCCTAATAGTATTGTTATAGAGAAGGAGGATTTGTTGCTCACAAGTCTCTTCATTCTCAAAAGAATCCCAAGGAGTGAATGACCCAAAACTACCTCAAGCTTAGCCAAAATCATATTAGGGAACTTAATGAAGAAATTGCAAAGAATGAAATATCACGAATCTATTATAGAAAAACTACTTTTGAGATAGAGAGAGAAAAATATATTAGATCTTTTTTATAAGAAGAGTAACTCTCACGAAAATGACATCATCGCATAATAAGGACACTAGCACAATATGTTGGAGTCTGAGGGATGTGCCAGCATCCTGCATAGACGAAGAGCTAAACCATAACATAAATACAATTATTCTACTAACAAGTTGAGATCTAAGGCCTGTTCAATAAAATAGACTAACAAAAATCAATAAAAGTTGAAAAAGCGTAAAGGAGAATAAAGGAGAAACTAATAATAGGTCCTGTGTTTGAACTATTTCTCCAAGATTCATTTAGATAGCCTACACACTAGACAAACAAGGAAAAATGGTGGGGTTGTTTTGGGGGTTGTCGTAGTCAAACCCTTGCTTTGGCATTTCCACATCCATAAACAACTAGATAGATAGAAGAAGTAGACAAATACAAAGTGATAGAAGAAATTCCTGCTCAAGGAGGGAAACCCATATGACAAAATAGTAAATGAACAAAATATCTATTCGCAAATAGGCAAGAAGTAAGAGAGAATTACCAATAGTCTACGACCCTCTCTTGACTGCATGGATGGACCATTGAAGGCTTGAAAGAGAGCTTTGGTTGTTGAAGGGACCTCAATCCAATAAAGCTTCATTGTAGAAGCTAAATTGATAAAGCAAGAGCTGGAGAATAGAGTGAGATTGAGAGATTCATGTGTTAGAATGAGAGAGAACCCCCCAAATGAGAGCAAAGGTGGAGTTTTGTTGTTGCAAGAGATGGGAGGAGCCATTACACTTGGAAATCTAGCTGCAAGAACACATGTTGTGAGACAAGATTCTAAGATTCCACATTTCATACATGAAAAGTGGGAGGACACTAGTGTGCTTTGTAGCTATCTGCATGTTGCATAGGCATCCAACACATCATTTCATAGGAAATAAGGTATCAAACTGTTGTTGCTTCACTATTGGTCATTGTTGTGTCAAAATCATGAAATTCTAACCAATAAGCTTCTTATCATAAATGCAGATAGGTGCAATAATTACAGGGCCAAATGTGAAATTTCCCCTAGGGTACAATTTTATGACATTGCATTTTCCCCCCACTTTAGTGGGCTAGATTTTGTGAAGATACACTAAAGTAGAATTGAAAAAAACACTAAATTATGGATTTGTGTTCCAAAATAGGATATTGTACAGGCCATAAAGGTCGAGCAGGAAGGTATTAAAGATTCCCCCAACAACTAAACTTGGAAAAAAATTACAACGTTTGATATGAAAACTCATGTAAAATTTTCTTCTAAAAAGCTTAAAATTTTAGTTCAGTCCAAAAATAGTAGGAAGGTACCTAAGTGAGAAGAATGATCAGGAAAAAAATTGATGGTTCCAAAGAAAAATATGGTAAAGAGGTGACTATAAGGGATTTTTTATGAATTTTGTGAGAGAAAATTCATCAAAATGCCACACAAATGAGACTAAAAGGAGCCTAGGTTGGACTAGCTGTGACGCGTCATTGTTGAGCATGAGAAGGTTGATCATTTAAGTCTAAAAACCTCATTTTTTGAGCGTTTTATGAGATTTTTAGCCATTTGAGGACAAAATCATAGCGTAGGCTCTCGACATAATGAATTCATCCTTTCAGCATGCTAGCTTCCCACCTATGCATCGACAAAGTCTTTGTGTACTATCATCTTCCAAATGCAATGGTGTTTAGCCAGCTGTCAATGACAAACCTTGGTTGAGGTAGTGTCACATAGATGTCTACATGGTCCACCTACATCCCAGAGGATAGAGATAATTTTTTCAATGTAGAAGATGGAATTTCTCATGCCAAGTGTGCTAATACAAATATTTTTTTATTTTTCTATGACTACCCTAAGATTAGAGAGCAACCCAAAGAGTAGGTGCTTTGATTGGCCCAAAATCATGTGCAATGCTTAGACCAGGTAGAGGAGGAGCACCTATGATGCATCAGATTATGGTATGCCTACACCATGCCAGAGATGTTCCACAATTGCATGCTCATGGTACTGATAGAGTGGTGGGTTTCCACTACATCAACATTCTAGTTGTCAATGGGATAGATGGCCATCACTTTGGAGGATGTCTATCGTATCACTAATCTTCCCATTTGTGCAGAATGGGTGACCATTGATGACACACGCTCTACCTATGAGCATTTAGATGGGGTCTAGTATTGTGTGGGTTGAGATGATAGTGGTGATGGGGCTAGCCACATATACATACACTAGTTTGAGCAAGGAGACATTGTAGTCCCTCTGATATGGCACATGACGGTCATCACAGTGGCCATGCATGTCAAGATAGATTCATGGGGCACTCACCTACATAGGGGCCTCATTGATATCATCAAAGTGATGGAGGACCATTGGACAATATTTATGTGGGGTTGCAACATGTTAGCACACCTATACCATGAACTAGTAGGTTCATGCATTAGGAGTTTATGAGCCTCACAACATGCACATTACTATAGGTGTGGGCATTCACACACATCATATCCACATGACTAGTGGGCTCTCCCCAAGTGAGGGATTAACCAATACCTACGACCGATTGGTTTGAGCTAGTGAGGCAATGATGACATGGTGATTTATAATTTTGGTGGCTTTAGTTTGATACATTTCAGGTCAACAAGATACAATGACAACCATATAGATGGTACAAATGGGTTGATGATGACAAGTACCATACGAACCTATAGTGCATCTATTTTTAGTTAGGTTGCACTAATTATATTATTATGCCCTCTTATTGGCAGAGGATTATATGGTAGTATGACTTTATAAAGACTATCCTTCCTATAGTCCCATCATACACACAATTCGTGAGGAGTGCCACACAACAAGGTGACCATCAATGGCAATTGATCGCTAGCATTGCCCCTTTTGATGATGATGAGGATGATCATGACCAGTCTCCAATGCACCCTATCAACAACGTAGGCATGATCTAGGACTTTCATATGTTGTGGAGGACACATCTTCCAACACCAATTTTCCTAGTGGATACCCCCAGGGGCTATTTAGGTGTGTAGGGCGATGTTCCAATGAGGCTGGGAAGAGGAGGAAAAGGTGGAGGTGAGGATCAAGAGCAAGAGAGTGAAGAGATTAGTACAACATAGGTGAGATCAAGGTAGCGGTGAAGGATGTCCTCTCCACTGCCCACTGTCCCAATCTCAATTATGGTACCATCTTCGTCTATTGACCTGATAGCAACTCTTCTAGCACCAACAAGAGCGTCTAGTGCTGGGGGTGTCAGACCTAGCCACACTCCTCCCCCTAACCTACATTGTTGGGTGTGGGACCCAAGTACAATAGTTTATGTGATTTCATTTTAGTATTTCCAATTTTCATCTCATGTATATTCTTTTATTTTGAGTTCATGTTTATACATCACATGATACTTATTGGTCTATTCTCTTTGTTGTTATAGTGGACACATATGGATGGACTACATTTATAGCACAATGCATATCAGAGATGACCCCTACTATATCAATACATGGGCTTATCCTAGATGTGTATGAGCCAGCTTTTGCGGAATGACACACCCATCTTTTTAGCGAAGTTGTGGTCTTGAGGATGACATAGGAGGAGGTGTAGGCATAGAACTCCAAGAGGACCACCAATGCCAAAACTGCTACAAGATAGAGAGATCTCATTTTTTTAGAGTTGTGAACATCCCTTTCCAAGTCAGACATGACTATGAAAAGAGTTGACAGTGTCGAGTAGGCACCTATTGCTCTACAGAACCATCTCGATGACCTCGTAGTGTAGGCAACAACTATGAGGCCGATAGGGGATCAGTAGCTGTAGGATATGCTTAGGTGAGAAGAGCTCCAGATTGTCTCTCTTCAGGGATAGATTAGAGGACTACATGTAGCAGTATCTATCTCATGGCCAGACAAGTTGCGCTCTAGCTCTACTATTTGACTAAGATCCCCACCACAACCAAGACTAGAGGGCTCAGGTGGTCATGCTCGTGAGGCTTAAGAGACTTTATTTTTTATATCATTTTCATAGATCATTTTTAAGTATAGACATTGATACATATATAAAGTCACCATAATTTTTTTATGATAGTGGCTTGATACATGCACATGACATTTGATATATATATATATACAAGAGATATTGCTTCTAATATTATGAAATTTCTTGTTTCATGTGTATGCTTCTTTACTTTCATGTATGATTATGTGATAGATGTTATACTTATGGATGTATGTTAATTAACTTCACAGATGATATTATTGCCTAACCAAATGATGTAATGTAATATATGGATACATAGCATAGTAGAACAAATGTATGTATGTATCTCTCTCACACATGTAGTTACATCATAATACCAATTTTTTTAATAATGTGTTAATGAAGGAATACCAAAATATGACATTTTTCAACCCTGAGGGATGAGCATTACACACGTGACACATAGACACTAAACACAATATCTATGAAGGTGCATGGCATTAACATGTTCTTTTAGAGGTGTCCCATCCATAGAAACCAGAACCATACATGTAGATGAAAATGTAAGGGGCTAACTAGTTAGGACTAAATTTTTCACTATGATCAAGTGGTGCATTTACATTTCTTTGATTATCATAAAGAACAAGGTGATCTACCTTAAAAGTTCTAGGAAGAACACCTTGAATATACTATATATATAGTGATCATTGATAAGTTCTAAGATGATCGATGGCTTGTAAATGGTGCTCAATGAGCAACTCACGCTAATGCAAACAATTATATTAGTAATTTTTTCATCAATTAACTCTTTAAGGGAAACCCGTAAGGATGGAATTTCTAACTCTAAAGTCATGATAGCCTTAGCACTGTACATGAGGTTATAGGGAATTGTTCTCATTTCCATACGAGCACTCATGTGATAGGCCCACAAAGCATATATTAATTGAATATTCCAATCCTTAAAAAATTTATTTACTATTTTCTAAAGAATAAGCTCAAGAGTTTTATTAGATGCTTGTAGTTGACCATTATACTGAGCATAATATGATGTAGAGAATCTATGTTGAATCTAAAATTTCTCCAGGAATTGTTTCACTTCTATGTTCTTGAATGGCGTACAATTTTTAGAAATAAAGTTAGAAGGCAACCTAAAGTGAGCAATGATATTTTTCAGAATAAAACCATAAATAGCTTTAGTGTTCATTGATTGAAGCATGATAGATTCAACCCACTTTGTGAAGTAATCAGTAGCAGTGATGATGAAAAGATGTCATTTAGAAGAAAGAGGTGATATCTTTCCAATTATATCCAACCCCCATTTTATGAATGGCCAAGGGGAAGTCTAATTTTAAATCTCTTGAGCAGGAGAATGAATTAGACAACTATGCTATTTACATTATAGACACTTCTTAACAAAATCAAAGGAATATTGTTCCATTGTCTGCCAAAAGTATCCCATATGGATCAATTTTCACACTAGGGATTTACCACCAAAATGCCTACCCCCAGAGCTTGAATGGTCCTCTTTAAGGGCAAGGGGTATTTTAAATTTTGTGAAACATTGAAGAAGAAAACCAATATAGGATTTTTGATAAAATGTATTCAATAAAACAATGTAGTAGATCAAAATATTTCATTTCCAAGTGTGATCATTCTTTTTTGCATCATTGGGAAAGTTTATCATCTTGAAATAGTTGTAGATATTAGAGTACCATTATCCCAAGTCTACGTGAACACACACAAGAGAATCAGATTTAGGTTGATCAAAAATTGCAGGAGAGCGAAGAATATGAAACAAAAAGTTGTATTTTGTTGTGTCCTTATTTTAGGGCACCAGGGAGGCAATAATCACCATGGAATCTATGTGTCAGGTTTCTCTCCTAGGGACACTATCTATTGTGAAAAAAGAGAATCCATCAAGTAAGGACAAAGATAGATCCTAATACTAAGGTAACTTACTTTTCTTATCTTGATAGGTTCCCATTATAAGATTCACAATAAGCTCAGAGTCATCATGTATGCAAATATGTTTTATGTCTAATATGATTGCAACATGAAAGATGGAGATAGGGGCTTCTTACTTAGTAATATTATTAGTACATTCAAATTATAATCAAAACAAGAGAGGGACTATCCTTCCCTCTGGCAAAATTAGAACTACACCTACCGTAGAGCTAGTCTGACATCTTAATCCATTGAAATACATCTCCCATACAAGATCAAGACTTATTATGAAAATTTATTCATCAGGAAACATGTCTAGACCAGGTAAGGAGTGAGATGGAGGAGCATCTACCAATTGATTGAAAACCACTTGACCTTTTATTGATTTCTTATTCACAAATATTATGTCAAACTCAAAAAGAAATATTACCCATTTTACTAACCTTTCAGTGAGGTCAATAGTAGAAAAAATATTTCGTAGGAGATCACTTTAAAAAATGACATGTGTTTTGACATGAAGAAGATAATGTCTTAACTTCTATAGTACAAAGACAATAGTGAGATATTGCTTCTCGATTGTAGAATGATAAGTTTCATAATTTACAAGGACACAACTAATGGAGTATACTTCTCTTTCTCTACCATCATCATTTTATTTTTGCAAGGCTACTAAATTGTATGATGATGCAAGTAGGTAAAGAAATAAGGGTCTATCCTGCATAGTTGACATTGAGATGAGAGGATTGGCTTGATAAATTTCAATTGAATCTGAAGCTTTTTGGCACTCATCATCCATTAAAAGAAAACATACTTCTTCAATAAATGAGTGAAGAGAAGGGTAGAATTATCTAGCTAATATACGAATCTATGAATTTATTCAATCTTCCCTTGTAAACTATGTAGTTCAAAGATGTTTCTAGGTGGAGGAATGTTTACAATTGCATCAATTTTGTTTGTATCAACTTCAATTCTAAGATGAGAAACTATAAATCCTAAAATTTTACATGTGTCTATGCCAAAGAAACACTTAAGGGGGTTTAGCCTCATCTTATAGAGTCAAAGTATTTCAAAGATAAGATGAAGATTTCCTATGGGATCCTGATGGGCTATGGAATTTGGTAAGATGTCATCAAAGTAGTGTTCTAAGATTTTATGAATGAAGTCATGAAATATTAGGGTCATTTCCCATTAGTAAGTCGCACTTGCATTATTTAACCCAAATGGCATGACTACATAATAGAAAGTACCCCAAATGATAGTGAAGGTTATCTTATACTGATCTTTTAGGTTAATAAAAATCTTGTTAAAAGCTGAGAAGCCATCCATGATAGAAAACAAGGCATGTCATAAAGTTGAGTCTACAATCATATCAATATTAGGTAATGTAAAATCATCTTTAAGAGAATCCTTATTAAGGTCACAAAATTCAATAGAAATATGAATACGACCATCTAATTTTCTAATGACAATAATATTTGAAATCTAGGTTGAATAGCCAATAGGATGAATAAAGCCTAATTTTTGAAACTTCTCTATCTTGGTCTTAACCAACAAGGCCACCTTGGGATTGATGTTTCATATTTTTTACATAACAGGTTGGCATCGGGATATAGGATGATATTGTCTACCACTATGGACTCGTCAATACTAGGAATTTCCTCATATGACCAAGTGAAGATATTAGGATGAGAATGTAAGAGGTTAAAGTGCTCTTTAGCTTCTTTTGAAGAAAGGAATTTTTTGATATTAATCACCTTTTATGAGGGTTTAGGATCCATGACATATTCATTAGTATCTACCTCAATAAGAGGACAGTAGTCTTTAGGAAAAGGTATTGGAAATACATTTTCAACAATAGAAAGAGGAGCATCCTTTTCAATATTCAGAATAGATTCTCTAAAGTATTTTGGTTTATTCAAGTGATACAATAATTGTCACTTGAGGTAAAAGGAAGGGAAGTGGGAATAGGAACCTACAAATTATTCTAGTGCTTCCTCTAAGGAAAATAAATCTAGAGGAACTTTGGAAGGTTCTATTTTATCCTCTATTAGTTTAGGATGAACTAGATTGAGAGGTTTAGCAAAAATCATGTTAAAAATCTACCATTGTTTTTGCCTAGATTGTTCAATAGAGCATCCCAGTACCAACTTATGATTATGAGGCTTAAATTTGATAGGGACTTGAATTCCTTGTTGAATACACCCAAGAACTTTACGTGTGTAACCACACTTAGAAATGAGCCTATATTAAGGACCATAATGCTTCTACAAAGGAACAAAAGGAGGCTGTTCCACATAGAGAGAATCATTCCACCAGTGAGTTTCAAACATGTCTACAAGATCACAACCATCCATATCATTGGGATTACAAACATTGACCTATTGGGAGAAATTTTGATTATCATCCTCAATAGAGGATTAGTTTGGTTTTTGGCTAGGATCACAACCTTCCTTCTTAGTAGGACATTGATCAACTTTCTTAGTGGAGGTGTTTAAAGTTATTGGAATATTGAGGTGTATTGGACTCAATTTTTACTCCTAGGTATGTGAAAGATCATGAAGGGGCAAAAAGTTGCAATATTATCGGTATTTGTAGGCTATGTGGCTGATGACTTTTTTTTACCCAAAATTGATGAAACGAAAAGGGTTTTTACAGGACATTCTCAAATTTCCACCAATATAAATTGTTCTTTCATTTGAATTTAATAAATAATTATTATTCATTTTCTATTATTTTTTCCTGAAATTTAAGTACTAATACATTGAAATTTCAAATTTTCACAAATAGATTTTTTTTTTCAAATAAACCTAGTAGTTTAGAAACTACATTAAATTCTCTATGGTTTCTATTCTTACATATTTTTTAAATAATATAGATAAGTTATTCAAATTTTTATGTCAAGTTGCCTAACACTAATTTTTCTAATTTTTTTGCCACTTAAGGGCCTATTTTTTCCATTATGATCCTGCACATACCCTCCTGATGAAGAAATCAAATAATTCCAAGGATCCTCAATCATCACCAAGACATGCATTTGATTAAGAAGTAGACAAGGAAGAATTAGGTATTTCTTCTTTAGGTTATTCCTCTTTTGGGACACTCACTTTGGGGATGACCTTTAGAGATGACACCACTGAAGAGAAAGTAAATGCATCAAAGGTTAGTGATGGAATGAACTTATTAAGAGTGGAAACATCTGAGGCTTGAACAATAATCACCAACTTAGAAAGGTTGACTTCTTCAGTTTCAGCCTTAATCATAAACACTTGATTATTAGCTACAAACTTTAAATAAGGATATATAGTAGAAGTCACAACTCCCATAGCATTAATCCAAGCTCTTCCTAGAAGAAGGTTGTAAGGTAAGGGGCTAGGAATCACATACACCAAACTAGTTAAGGTAACATTTCTTAGCCATAAAAGCAAGATTATCATTCCTAAGGCTTTTTGACCAACACAATCAAATCCATGAATGCATAATGAAGAAGTAGCTAAAGAAGAATAAATATTAATCTTAGGTAGTATTTATCCATACCATAAAAATTGAGAGCCAAAAATGATGTCAATGAGGCTACATCTAATACCAATATTTGTAACACTAACTATGATAATTAGAGAATCCTCTTGCTTTTGAACATCTAGGGGTGGAAGTTCCTATAGATAGAACATAATATTCAATGAATCTACACAAATATGAGCCATCAATGCATTTTCATACATTTTCCTAGCAGAGGTAGGCAAGAGGATCTTTTACAAGGCTTCCTAAAGCATACCTTGGTAAACCTAAGTGGTTTGAAGCAAACCCCAAAGCAAAACCTTAGTGGGAGTAACACGAAGTTACTTGACAAGATCATAGTCTCTAGGCGCTTTAGTCATAGGTTTAGGATCTGGAGGAAGGCTTGGTTAAGAAGGTGGTAAAGGAGTATAAACTTGAGTAGGTTGAGGTGTAGGAACATAAGGTTATTGATTCAAATTTTATTTATTCCTTCTAGTGTTGCATGTATTCCCTACAAAATTATAAGAATTAGAGTGTATATCTCATACAAACCTTGTATATAAATCTATTGAGTCATTATAATAGAGGACCCCACATAGAAAATGGATCTTCTTAGTAAAAGGCTAGTTGGAGTCAAGTAAACAATGGATAACTTAGGCCTCATAGAAGCTAGAGAGACTATGATAATGTTCATTGACTTTTGATTTGGTGAATAAGAAGTTTGTTTAGAAGATCTATAGATAGAGGAAGATGGCTCTAAGAAAGCATCTAGAGCATTGTCCTACATATCAAAATATTCCTTAGAGAAATTATTCTCATAAGCATTGAAATATTGTAGAAAATTCAATCCAACATGGTTCATGTCGTGTTCACCAAAATATAGATAAGGGAGATTTGCTACTCATGAGTCTCTTCTTTCTCAGGAGAATCCTAGGGATCAAAATACCCTAAACTATCTCAAGCTTAGCCAAATCGGATTAGGGAATTGAATGGAGAAATTACAAAGAACAAAATATCAAGAATCTACTATAGATAGAATACTTCAAAGACTAAAGAGAAAAATTAGTAGATCTCTATTATACGAGGAGTAACTCTTGGGAAAAAGACAACAACGCATATTTGGGATGCCAGCATGGTGCACTAGAGTTTTAGGGATGCATTGGAATGCTTTATGGACAAAGAGCTGAACCAAAAAACATAAATACAATTATTCTACTAACGAGTTCAAATCTAAGGTTTACTCTTACAAAAAAAAGTAATCAAAATCAAAAAATCTGAAAAGCACAAAGGAGAACAAAGGAGAAACTTACAACAGGTCCTCCATTTGAACTTTTTTTGCAAGATTTACTTGGACAACCTATACACAAGATGAATGAGAAAAAATGTTCATGCTCTTTTCGGGCTTGCCACAATCAGACCAACACTTTAGTATTCCCACCTCCATAAAAAAATAGATATATTGAAAAAGTTGACAAAGGAGATAAATAAAAAGTGATAAAAGATATACCACTCAATGGGGAGAACATATATCACAAGATAGTAAATGGAATTATAAAGTATCTATTTGCAAATAGACAAGAAGTAAGAGAGCATTACCAATAGTTTGCAGTGTCGTCTTGACTACACAAACACATAAGTAAAGGCTTGCAAGAGATATTTGGTTGTTGGAGAGACATCAATCTAGCAAAGGTTTTCTATAGAAGCAACATCGAGAGAGAACAAGGGTATGTGCAAGATCATGATGGGCAAAAAAGTGGCAATATGATGGTTATGTGGCTAACGACTTTTCTTTTACCAAAAATTGATGAAATGAAAAGGGTTTTTAAAGGATATTCTCAACTTTCCACCAATATAAATTATGCTTTACTTTGAATTTAATAAGTAATTATTATTCATTTTCTATTCAAATTACGACTAAAGTCCTGATTGATAGGTTGATTGAAAAACATCTATAGCTTCCAAACGGTATCATATTTTTTGAATCCAAAACATGTGTCACATTCTATGCTTCACATACTATACGATTAAAAAAAGAAAAAATGAATTTCGTGAAGTTTTCACCAAGTTAAGGTAGTCATCCATATGATTTTTTATTTTTTTAAAAGTTGTAATAAAAAATTCATAATTAATTATATACTTGGAAAAAAATTACAAAAATATGTATCACATCATGGTCCATGAGTCCTCTACTTATATATAAAATATTATTAAAAAATATTATCATTTTATTGTGGTTAGGGTGGTTAGACAGACACCTACTTCTTATTTTTTCCCTAAAATTTAAGTACTACTACATTGAAATTTCAAATTTTCACCAAATAGATTTTTTTTTTAAAACAAACTTAGTAGTTTAGAAACTACATTCAATTTGCTACATATTCTATTCTTACATATTTTTCAAATAATATATCTATAACTTATTCAATTGTTTACGTCAAGTTTCCTAACTCTGATTTTTCTAAAAATTTTCCCACTTAAGAGCATGTTTTTTCCATGATGATCCTGCACATACCCACAAGCTATAGAATAGAGGGAGATTGGGAGATTCAAGCATCAAAATGAGAGAGAACCCCCAAAATGAGAGAAAAGTGAGATTTTTCTTGCTGCAAGAGGTGGGAGGAGCCATTACACTCAAAAATCTAACTGCAGGGATACGTTTCACAAGTCAATATTTCAAGATTCCCTATTTCAAACATGAAAAAATAGGATGCTAGTTTCATGTGTACGTCTACGTGCTGCATAGGATTCCAACTCATCCTTTTTTAGGAAATGATGTGGTAGACTGATGTTGCTTAATCGTTGGTCCTTGTGGCATTGATATCATAGAATTCTAACCCATAAGGTTCTTGTCATAAATGTGGCTAAGTGCAATAAATGTAGGGCCAAATGCAAAAATGTCAAATTATCCCTAGGGTGCAATTTAATTACATTACAATTCTTAACTTGGATGCCCCGCCTTCATCAATTGTTACTTCTTCTCATGTTGCCTCAGTTCCTCCTCCAATTTCTCCCCTCTTTTCATTTTCAACCTCAAGTCTCCTGCATCAAGTGTTCCTAAATCCTCTATAATTATTGTTTAGTCTAAAGAGCTTGATACTTCAAATTATGAGTCTTTTAAATGTTTGATGGATTCTAATGAGTTTGTCTTTCCATCATATTTTGATGTTTCTCCTCCAAATTCTTTAATCCCAAGTAGCTATGAACCCATTTCATCAGTTCCTAGCTTTAAGAAGAATTCTCAAGCTCTGGTTATTGATGAAATTAAAAAAAGGATAATTTATGTGGCAAAGGAAGAAATATGAAATAATTTTTTAAATGCTAGGGAAGTAACCCTAGAGAATGATTATGAATCCATTATGATAATCTAATTTATTTTAATGAATTTGATGATGGTAACCGCTCTTCCATTGCAAATAACATAACTTCTTCGATGGTGTTTGATGAAATGAATGGTAAGGTAACTTCTCATTTGAGTCATAGTGATGATGTATCTACAAAAATGAAAATCAAAACATCATATGAGAAAATGGATGTTTCTAATAATGACTCTTCTAAGGAATATTTGGAAGAAATTCTAAATAATGATGATTTGGGTATGTGCAGGATAATCATGGGAAAAATAGGCCTTTAAGTGGAAAAAAAATTAGAAAAATCAGAGCTAGGCAACTTGACATAAAAATTTGAATAAGTTATCTATATTATTTCAAAAATATGTAAGAATAGCATCTATAGAAAATTGAATGTAGTTTCCTAGACTACTAGGTTTGTTTTTTTTAATTATTTGGGTGAAAATTTGAAATTAAGAGTAAGGTGGTACTTAAATTTGGGAAAAATAAAGAAGTAGGTGTATCCAGCCACCCTAACCACAATAAAATGATAATAAATTTTATAAGAATTTAGATATAGAGTAGAGGGACTCATGCCCCGATGTGATGCATATTTTTTTGTAATTTTTTCCAGTAAATAATTAGTTATGATTTTTTATTACAAATTTTGTAAAATATAAAATCATATGTCGATACCATAGCTTAGTCAAAACTTCATGAAATTCAATTTTCTTTCTAATCCTATATTATGTAGAAGCATATAATGTAGTAGCATGTTTTAGATTCAAAAAATGATACCATTTGAAAGCTATAGATGTTTTCAATCGACATATTAATGGAACTTTAGTCATAATTTGAATAGAAAATAAATAATAATTACTTATTAAATTCAAAGTAAAGCATAATTTATATTGATGGAATGTTGAGAATATCCTTTAAAAACCCTTTTCATTTCATCAATTTCGGGTAAAAAAATAGTCATCAACCACATACCCATCATATTGCCACTTTTTGGCCCATCATGATCCTGCACATACCCATTTAGATATATTTAACAATTTTCCTTCTTGTAGCTCTATAATTTATTTGCATGATTCTAAACCTAGAAAGTTTATTGTTGTCCAAGATTAAGCCTTGGGCATAGTCCATCATATGAATTCCAACAAGGAAAAGAATAGAAATCTCATGAAGTAAGAAGTAGATAAATATAGCTCTATTAAGCATTTAAACGATATCAAACCCAATATAAAATGGATCTAGATCCCTGGTGGATAACACCCCTAATTCCCTTATTATTGATATACCTATTGATAAATTTTGACAAGAAAAATATATCCTATGTTTACCCTTAGACATGGGCAACTGAGAGGTTGGTATGGCTATTAATTCAACTAATAACATGGTAGAACTTAATTCAAAAGAAAATTATCACCTATAGCTTGATAATCACCCTTCTCAAATGATATCAGTTCTAATTGATTCACATATAGTTCAAGCCTTCCCCAAAAAATGAGTGCTTTGATGGAAACTTGTTTACCTAGAGGGCTAATTTCTAATTCTAAACTCAATGATGTTATGCAGGAGAATATGCTATCAAACTGTAATGACAGAAAAGAGTCCCAAATTTCCTTGCTTAATTTTGAAATAATTAATGATAAATTGGACTTGATATCACCTTGATCTAGTGTTGTGATGTTTTTTACACATCCACATTGGATCTTGGGCCCTTTTAAAGCTAAATAAACTTAACTTTTCCAAATTTAGTGTTGTAAAGTGTATTTATTGACACCTTAAGATTAAATTTAGGAGGCTTGTAAACTAAATGGAACTAATATAATTTTGTAACGTTTTGTACACATTCACATGGGATTTTGGGCCCTTAGCTAAATAGACCTAATTTTTCCTTAATTTAATATTCTAAAGTGTATTTATTTACACTTTCACATTGACTATTGGCCCCTCTTGCATTTATGACCTTGATATCATTATTAATATTCCCTTAAGAACCTATATTAGATGGATCTTAGATGGATTTCCAATATAAATGAGCTTTCAAACCATTATTTCATAAGTTCTACATGTTATCAAGTCAAGCATTCAAGAATTAAAGATTCCAAGACTTCACAAGATCATCTAGAGAGCATTCAAGATCATTTTTGAGGCATTCAAGGGAGAAATTATTCATCAATTGTTGCAAAAATTCAATATCCATCATCATTTCAAGGGAATAAAGCATCAAGGATGCTATTGAGCTATTTTTGTGATGTAACATTGAAGATCCAAGATCAAGCATTGTTCTACACCTATTATCAAGATCAAGATCTAAATCCTTCATGGACATTTCATGTTGAGTTGTAGATTTACAAGAAATCATTCAAGGTATTATTTTACATGATTCATGTTCTTTGTTTCATGTTTCATGCATTCATTTCATTGTCTCATCATTTGGTTTAATTACCTACAAGGGGTTTGACCAAGGAAAACCCCTATTCCCTAACAATCAACACTTTCTCTCTCTCTCTCTCTCTATGTTTAATTGTAGATCTAGGTGTCTTGGAGAATGAAGGATATTTAAATATTATCTTAGAAGCCTAGATAAAGTTGTTGAAGTTGTCTCCCCATTTGCAAGGTTATAATATTCACTAAAAAATTACCTACAACCCCAAAATCATAGTTTCAAATCTAGAAATGAAGAGGAACAAAGAGAGAAAATATTGAAGACCATATTTATACTTTGAAATTCCAAAAAACCCTAACTCGATTCATTCACCCACATTGGTGAACGAGTCCTAGTTTAGGTGAATTTTAAGATTTTTGCAATTTCAAATACCCATTTTCTAGAAACCTGTTCCAATGCAGAAACCCTAATTTGGGTCTGATTCATCCAGATTAGCGAATGAGTCATGGCCTAAATTTTATGTTATTCAACATTTCAAGCCTCCATTCAAGCTTTCTCAAATTTCCAAGTGCTCCTTTATACTTTTCCATTTTTTATGATTTATTTGCATCTATAGTTCATTTAGTGAAGTTTTATGCATCATTGAGTTCAATTATTCAATATTTCATTTTATACATTTTTCCAAGCCTTAGTTGGGTGGTGAACCCCTCATAAATATCTCAACATACCCTAGGACAACACTATTGATAGATCTCTTTCATTGTTCTTCATTGGATTGAGATCTCCAAGGCATCCTTGAATGTGTAGGATCGAAATTTTGTTTCCCTAGGTCCTAAAACCCTAGTGGTAACAAAATTATATCTTTCATTTTGGTGAACCTACATTTAGAATACCTTATATTCTAATTTTCAGTGCATTTCCATTCTAGATCTTTCTTTCATTAACATTGCATTGCATTTTGCATTAGTTAATTAGCATTCTATGGTTTTTAAAATCTTGTATTAGTGAAACTACATATAGGTTGCATTTTTGCATCTCAAATCATTGAAAACCATCTAAAAAATATGTTTTCACTTAGGTTATAGGTCATACAAACTAAAAAGCATAAAAATCACTTAAAATTTTCAAATTTTTTTAGAACAACCCTCACTCGGACTCATACGCCCCTTTGGGTGAATCATCCCAGTGTGCATCCAAAACTTCCTTTTACAACAATTAAAACATTTTTTCTGCACT
>VDFB02149046.1:0-35283 GCA_007258455.2 Sequoia sempervirens | reverse complement strand
GAGGAATCTTTCTAAAGTATTATCTCAAGAAAGATTTAGCATACATAGAGGTGTATGGAGCCATTGAAAAAGGTCTCCATAATGATGACCCTTGGACACTGTATACGGTTCTCAACACCCATGCTCAAGAGCTCTGACCTTTGATGGTGGAAAAATGTAAAGAGAAATAATTTATGATTTCTTTTCTCCTCTCTCACCACATTCAACATGGACCCAGGGAAATGGTGTTAGCTAGAGATATTCTGGATTCTCCAATTTGTGCAGAATTGAGCGAAGGACATGGACACAATACTGTTGGTCTCAACATCTTCAAGATATTTTAGCAAACACTTTTCCAATGGAGGTTGGCAAAGGACAAGGAGACAATGGTCTCAATCTTAACATTGGCAGGGTGGATTCTTTAGCTAACACAGGTCCAATGGAGGAATGATCAACAAGTTCAAATTCTCCTTCCAAATTATATATAAAGTGATGTATTAGCTATTTTTTTTGTTAATATAAAGTGATGTATTACATGTTTCTAGGGATTTTTGGTTAATATGTTTCTGTGGCAAGCCCAAAAATCTCATAGATTGTCAATGAATTGGGATTTTTTTGATACCAGCCTATGAATGTCAGATAGGGTTGGAGGATATTTAGGATTTTATGTTTCAGATATCTCAATGCCAATATTATAATTCTGACCTATATGTAATCCTTTATATTTCAATTATTAATATATATCTATAGGCTCTAGCCTTTTATTCAAAAAAATAAAATTTTGAAACCACTAGGTTAATTCCATAGCTACCTTTGTTGATTCTATTACCATGTGTTGTACAAAATTCCACCTTAAAATATATAATCATATCAAAAACAAAAAATCATCCATTGTTAATTACTAAATCACCTCCTAATAACCACCAATGGTTTTATCTGTGTCAAAAGAATGAGTATTTTTTAGAGTCCAATTTTCAAACCAATAATTTTTTTAAAGCTTTCATACCTCTTTGATCTCTTCTAGATAAGAAACCTCTTATATAAATGGAATAAATGGTATAGTATTGAGATGTGTTGGTGTGAATAAATGTCTTGTACCTAGATAATTCATTCACTAGGTAATTAGGGGACATATTCACATGTTAAGTTTACTTAGGAAAAAGATTCTTTCTAGAAGTCCTAGTTGGCTTTTCTAGAACTTATCTTATATAGCTAGTAATGCATCATTTCCTAGGTGATTAGGTTGTTAGTTGTCTCATTTCATAGGATTATGACATTTGTCAACATCGTGTTCATTACTACATTTCAACCTTGCCTATATAAGCAAGGCATCTCATGTGCATTTGTATCAATCAATTCATCAATATTCAACCATTAATCAATCTTGCATTGTGAAGCAAGCTTTCTTGCCATTCTCTCTCTTGTGGAAATGGTTTTGGTCACAACTGTTCTTGGGGGTGTTGGGGAGTCACCATTTACTCCCACATAGTATCAAAGCTCTCCAGGTGTTGCAGATTCCTTCCCAAATCTGAGGGTATTTTTTTGGCTTGAATATTTTTACTGGGTGTAGATTAGGGTTTCAATAACCTCACAGTTGAGATCAGAAGGTTCTGTAGACGAATTTTGACTATAAATTCATTCATTTTAAGTAAAGTTGTTTTTGAGGATTTTTTTTTTGCTGGAACAGCGTCCCTAGCGGTACAATTTATCTTATTTTCGCAAAAAAATATTTTTGAAAATATTTTCTATGGTATTTTGTATTGAAAGTTTGGGGGAAAATTTTCTATTATATCGGGCAAAATTTTATTTGAAAATCAAGCATTTTATATTATTTGTGGGCTTTATATATTCTACGGATTGTATTTTTGGTGGCATTTATCACCTCTACAGTGTACCGTAGGCATTTTGCTGGCGAATGAGATATATCGGTGGGTACCATTACCTGTCATTCTGATCTCATTGTCCTTCACCGACGAGGTATGAGCTCTTTATTCTGGCTCTTTCATCGTCGATTTATGGTGCTTTGACGTCTGCCCGCAGGAAATAGCTATCTAGCCCCAGGAATGCACCGAGGCATGGATATGCTACATCCATGTATAAGATGACATCTATGGTAAATGTACTGACAACAATTATTTTCCCATACCACAACATTTAGTTTTCAAGTTGGAAAAGGAAAGTAAGGAATATTCCTTTACTCATTTCGTACGAAAAACTTTAAAGTGTTTTTCTTAATTTATATATTATTAAACAACGACGACCGCCTCCAGTAAATCGTTTTGAATTTAATGAAAGATCTATTCAATTAAATATGTAGATTTTTCAGCCGCTATATAGTAAATTTGCCCAACAACTTCAATTGGTGCCTAAATTTCCCGCTGATAATCAAAATGAGGGTAAAATCAGTTTTACACCAACTATCGCCATTTTGTCTGGGAGGAATTTCACAGTTTCAAATAGAACCCAAAATTGAGAGATTCACGACACCTGAAGGAGTAGTGTCTAATTTGCACGGATTAATCGGGTAGCTGGTGCATCTCAAACCATATATTAAAATTAACTGATTTTAAAATAGCAGTAAGTATATTTGATGAAAAAAAAGTATCATACATTTTCATTCTATTGTTTTTCTTTCCTTCTGAGAGCTCCTCATATTTGATTTTTTAATTTTTATTACGATTATAAATTTACCCAAAAAATTATTTACTGTCTCTTTACTTCTAATAGAAATTAGCAATAATTTTCACGATTAATCAGGTACTTGGCATCTCAAACCATATATTATAATTAAAATTAAATGATTTTAAACTTCTGTCAAGGCTCCTCATATATGATTTTTCAATTTTTATCATATTATAAATTTACCCAAAAAATTATTTACTTTGTCTCTTTGTTTGTAACAGAAAGTAGCAATATTCTATGTTTATTTTACTGCTTTTAATTTTTTTTCTATAGAAAAACTCATTCTTGAATGTAGGAAAATTTGATAAATTATTACCAATAGATTAAATTTCAGATTTGTAATAAATCTTTCACCCTGTCACCAATAAATCTTCACCCACCATGTTAAAGAGTGGAAGAGACAACGCCTACTGCTTGTAAATTTTTTCCTACATAAAAATTCATTCTTGAATGTAGGAAAAATTGATAATTTATTACAAATAGATTAAATTTCAGATTTGTAATAAATCTTCACCCACCATGTTAAAGAGTGGAAGAGACAACGCCTAAAATTACGTAACTAACGAGTGAAGGAATAAGTGATTGTTAAGTAGATATCATCCATAAAATATGGAAGCCAATGCACAATAGAAAGTAAAAATACAATATAGTAATGTAAGTAACTATTGAAAATGGGTTCATTGATTCATTTTGAAAATATTTTAAAGTAAAAAAAAATTACAATATATTTTATTATATATTTATTTACATATCAAATATACTGATTTAAAAAATTATTAATATAAATTAGCATTTTTATAAATTAAAATCATACAATTATTATAAATAAAGTTACAAAAAAAATATTTTATAATATATTTTATCATATATTTATTTACATATCAAATATATTGAAGTAAAAAATTATTAATATAAATTAGCATTTCTATAAATTAAAATCATACAATTATTATAAATAAATAAAATCATTATCATAATTTAACATTTGTATAAATAAAATTATATTTACTTACATATAAAATTAACTAATTTAAAAAAGTATATCAATTTCTAATTAAATTATTAAATGTAAGTATTTTTAATGTAATTTTAAAATAATAATTATAATCTAATAAAATTCATAATAAAATATTTTCAAATTAAATAGTTAAATATTTATGCATACTTAAAATAATATTACATATTAATAACACAAAAAAATTCGCAATAATTCATATTCTCAATAAAAATATCTTTGTTGCATTATATAGATAGATTATTGAATAAGATAACTAAGTTAGTTTTATTCTTGTCAAAATGGAAAAATATGTTACATATTTTTTAAACTTTTTATTTGATTAAAAATTATTGTATCCTTATTTCACCCCTTTTTAATTTCTTTTAATCTTGCTAAAATGGAAAAATAAGTTTATATATTGAATCTACATATGAAGGAGAAATCTACATATAAATATCACTTTTATGTTGAAGAAGTGATATAGAATAAATAATAGATTATCCAATAGTCTATTAGAACATAAAATCATAGGTATAATCGTAAAGCATTAGCACGAATCACTAAAAAAATGTAACAAATTGTTTTATTAATACACACAAAAGCCAAGTCTTATTATTTGTTCATTTAATTTTGTGTCTATTTTGAGGACATGTCTTAATACATGTACAAGATGATATAAATGGTGCAATCTTGTGTAAAGTTGAGCCCAATTACCTAGTTTTATCCAAACATGATCCTATATTTATTGCTTTATCTTACTCTTATGTCTACACATATCTATAATTTTAGCTTATCTATTTGACTATCATGCTTGTACATGTACATTAATCCCTAAATAAGCATTTTTTGTCATGATCTTAATTGTCTTCTTTTATCACAAGTCAAGTTTACAATCACAAGGTCATTCCCATTAGCACGAAATTGATCCACCCTAAATCAAATTCAAAAAATCATATTATGGTTGATTGGTTGCCTTTACTTTTCTTGGGCCACCCAAGGTCAACTAAACACATGTTTTTGCAATTTGATGTCATGTTCTAGCATTTAAAAGCATTTAATTGCATTCATTTTACCCCTCTTGGATTCTAATGCACTTCTCATTTGACAAAATTCTAAAAGGGAAATCAATATCATCACTTTTGAATTTTGTGCTTAAAGAATTAAAAAAATGCATTCTAAGGCTTGTTTGTTGCCTTCAATATTATTTATTGTCAAGGGGTTGATCAAGGCAAAGAGCCCTTACAACTCAATCATATGGTAACCTATCAAAAGTGTATTATTAATACCACAACCCATGGCTTCTAGAAAGAGATTAAATAATCATATGCGAGATTACTCATAGGACAAAAACTAGAACATATGATCAAAGTCAAATTTGTCAACAAGACCTAATTCACAATCACAAATCTACACCAAAATAGCAAAGTTAGCCTAGAGTATAATAGAAAAAATAATTTAAATAATCTTATACATTCAAATATCATAACCATTTTCTTTAATTTTGATACATACAATTTAACATCAACAAAATAGTAATGATCATAAAACTAAATTATCTTATCCTCTTCTTGAATAATTTGATAATAATCCACATATGTAAACTAATTTAGAATTAAGTACATTTGATTGTCATTTGGAAAAAAAATATTTTCCTTTTCACATTTCATCTAACCCATGTTTTAACTGCTCCGCGTACATTTTATGCCAAATTTTACTTAGAATTTTAGTTATTTCCATCCATTAGATCTCTATAAATTAGTTATTTTAAACCTTAGACACAATTCAAATTCTCAGTCGAGGACTTGGAGAGTTAAAAGCTTTACTTAACCATCCTTATTTAAATACTTTTGATTGTTTATGAATTTTAATTTAGTTGAAGTGGAAATAACTTTGCAGGCATGACATGCGTCCAGAAATTTACAGCCATAATTAAGGAAGATAACAACAAAAAAAACAAATCCCTGCATTATTTTATAACAAGATAAAAAGTACATTCGTGCTTTCCCAGTTCTTGAAATATCAAAATAATATTGAAATCAAGAAAATCGACATTTAGACCGCAATCTCCATGAAATTAGTTCCACCAAAATCAAATCACAGATTCAAAACTATATACATTACAGTCATGCTGCACTTAAAATAATATTACAAAATTTTTGGCAATGCTCAATAAAAATATTTTTGGGTGCGTTATATAGATAGATTATTGAATAAGATAATTAAGCTAGTTTTAATCTTGTCAAAATGGAAAAATATGTTTATATATCTTTTAATCTTTTTATTTGATTAAAAATTATTGTATCCTTATTTCACCCCTTTTTGATTTTTTTTTAATCTTGTTAAAATGGAAAAATAAGTTTATATATTTTTTAATCTTTTTATTTGATTAAAAAATATTCTATCCTTATTTCACCTCTTTTTAAATTTTTTTAATCTTGTGAAAATGGGAAAATAAGTTTATATATTTTTTAAGCTTTTTAATTAAAAATGTTAAATACTTATTGTATTTTTATTAGTCAAATTTTACTTTTTATTATTGAACAAGCTCGTGTTTGAAAATATTCATAGAGCACTGCAATATGACACATTAGATGGAAGATTAGGAACAAAAATCCAATTACAACTATCTTATAATTTTGAATACAAGTATTTAAAAAAAAAAAGAATCATTATTGAGTCTTATAGGTTAATAGATCTTATTTCTTTATAGCACAAAATTTCATTCCTTTTAATAAGAAATTTGAATCTTCTTAAAACAATTATTTAACAAATATAGTATGCACAATAAATTTCTAAACAATTCTTTAACAAATGAAAGGTATTGACAAATATTCTACACAATATAAGCTCATTTGAGTTTAAATATAGACATAATCATAACACCTTTGAGTACTAATTATATTAATAGAAAAAAAAATTGTAATTTTTAAAATACGTAGTAAATTTTTATTTTTTATCTAAATATAAATTTGATAAACATATTAATAATAATTTAAAATAGTATTTTTTTATTAGATAAAAGGGGAAAACTAGGTCCCTTCCCTTACAAAGCTTGAAACAACCAATAGTTCATAATCAAAATACCAAGAGTCTAATAACACTACTAGATTGGCAATAGATAATTATAACTAACAACATAAGAAACACAATGATAATAATAATAATAATAATAATAATAATAAGCCACCAACTAGCTACCTAGAGATCCAAACAATTCATGAAGGTTTGAAATAGCCTCCCCTTTTTGGATATAATGTGAAACTCGACATTTAGTGAATCAGACTCATCACTTGTATCAACCTTTTTAGATTTCCCCTTGATTGAACTTCACCTCTCTTAATAGGTTGATTCATTTTGTTAGGGGTTTCATTTTTAGTTTTTGATCTTTGGTATCCTTTTCTTTTGGATTATCCTCTTTTATAATTAATGTCCTTTTTCTTGACTAGTTGTTTCCCCCTTGGTCCTAATTTCCGCAATCTAGATCTTAATAGTAGTAGGGGTCTTTTTTGGTTTTTTGGCACTAGTAGTATTGCTTGAAGATCTTAGGCTCATGTTATCCATGCTTTGTTCTTCTTGGAAATAACTATAATTAGATTTAGAATTAACACTGTCCTTATCCTTAGAGTTTTCATTTTTAGATTCCTTAGGTTCATAAGGTTGTCCTCTTCCCCACTAGAAACCACTACATTAATCTCATCTAACTTGGAGTTTTCTTTCATCAAAGTCCAGTTGATCTCTTATTCCTTTCTAGGTTGGATTGACCACTTCCTCCCTTTCACACCAATCTCATCTTTGTTCACGGTCTTAGATAAAAATGTTTTATGCTCAACCATGGAGGATTGGGGACCACAAACCTTCTTGACTAGCCTCTCAGCCATATCCTTCACCTTAGCTTGTTCTTTTTGACAAGAGATGGGTAAAAACTTTACTGATTTTCTTGGGTTTGGAAGTAGGGATTTTGAACACTTGCAAAGGATAGTTAGCCATATTAGGAAAGTTGTTAAGTTAATAAAAATATAAGTAGAAAATGATCACCTAACGTAGGATAATGGTGGATTTGTTACACAAGATCTCCTTCATGGAGTTCTCAAGAGATGATAGTAGGAAATAAAAGAAGATAATGAGAAAATTACATCAAAGATGATTTAATAGAGAAAAATAATATGTGAATACACATTAAAATCCTCCATCCAATAAAAAGTATCTTATATTATGGTAACTTACCTAACTCCAAGGGCTTGGGAGGTCCTCTCTCTTATAGTTATTTTATAATTTTGCAAGCCTATTATCTCCCACATGGATGGAATTGATGCAATCTTTGTCTCTAATACTCTTCAAGTGTTTAATTTTCTTTCCCTTTTTGGAGAGGCCAATGGTTGCACTAAAGAGATGTTCAACCACCTTGAAATAGATTCCTCTAATATTGACCTTTTATTCATTATGTGATTGAGAAAATTTACAAAGAGGGGGAATTCAAATCCTCTCATGGATTCAAAATATGAGTCAACACCAACTCCTATTAAAATGTTGTTTAAGCCTCCACTTAGGGACTTCTATAATTTTTTCTCACTTCATGTCATTGAGACACATGTCTTCACTTGTGAGACATCTCTTGCATGCACACTTGTCACTCACTAGAACACTTGTCATGTGAGTTAACAAGTGTTTCATCATTGAAGGCTTAGTCAGTCATTGTGTTTGACTTGCCTACCTTCACCACCTTGCCTATATATGCAAGGTTACATTATACATTCAAATCACCTATTGTATCAATCTCTTGATAATATCATCAGGCTTATTTGTGTGCATGTATTTTGTGGAAGTTTCTGGTTTTTTTCTTTATGATCTTGGAAATTATTATAACATGGTATGAGAGCCATGCAAGAAAAAACCTTCCCAAAATCTTGCATCTATCCTAGTATCTAGAGTTCCATGCAAATTTTATTTGCATGTAATCTTAATCTTTGTTTGGTTGTGATCTCAATTTTTATTGGATTAATGTGATTCACATCTATATAGAAATACAAATATTTCACATGCACATGAATGTTTGTAAATAATGTTAAATAATAAATTTATAGATATTTTAAGTGCATCTACACATTTTAAAAATAATATACAAATGCACTTGTATCCTATTTTCCTACAAATCTAGTTCACACCTTAAATCCTACAATTACAAAATTTGACTTCCAATCAAATAAATTCCAAAATAAGTAAGGAAGTATCATGCTTACTCCCAGCTACATATAGGATATTAATAAGGAAGAAAATTCCTTATCATTCAAATACCACTCTAAAAGGAATCAATGACTTATCTACCATTCCTCATAATAAATTCATGAGGGTTAATCATGCTCTTTGTATGTGGATATTAAGACTTTTGGAGTGAAATATGGCTAACATATTATTAGATGCTACTAAATTTGAGATTAGTAAGCATAGGAAATGGTTTATCCAATTCCCAAAATTATCCTACATTAGAATGTAAGGATTCATTGGTGCTCCATATAAGATTCCTAGGAATCCCAATGATAAGATTATCTTGGTACAACTATTTAGATAATTAGTGGGCACTCATGTGCATTTATAGTCCAAGCATAAATTTGGAGTTCAATTCCCCATTGTTCTTAGTAGATCATTACCTAGTGGATTATGTGTATTAACATACACACCTATTCTTTATAAATAGTGAATAGAGAGACAAGTGAGAAGAACGAAAAACACATCACACATCTACTCTAACAAATATTATATCAAACTTCACATATATAAATTTTCTATTATATTTCTTGTAGATGTACCTCTATTAGAGATATGTAGCAAGAGCACCACTAGGATGTATTAGAAACATATTGTATTGTTTTTATTTATACTCATAGTTGGTAGTGTGCATTTAATTCATGCAAAAATTAACATCTATAATTCAATAAACCATTTTTGGGACTCATTTGGTAATACATGGAATTTTCTTTTTTCCTCTAATGCTAGAATATTTGGTGAAATCATAGAGCTTACTTGTATATACATGTAAGATAACAATATCATTATCATGGAGTGAATAGAAAAATTGATATATGTGTTCATACGATTTTTAAACAATATAGAGGATTGCTAACTATATTAATTTTATTCAGAATGGGTAGAAAGTGTAAATGGAAATCACTCATTGAACTACATGTGCAAGACATTCCTAACCAAGGAAATCATTTCTCAAGTGAGGACCTTGAATGGACACCTATTGGAGATGATGACAATATGGACTTATATGCTGCAATCCCTCTTGAGAGACTCCCTCAATTTATCAAAGGAGAAAGTTTACTAGATAGTACGGAGACAACATTTGTACGTAAATATCATAGAGAGAGCAACACATCAAAACCTACTAACCACACTACCATGGCATACTCCAGGTTTTCTTGGATTAAATATAATTAATAAGTATGCCATTTTTATATTTAATTTTTTATATGAATTAATATATATGTTTTGTTGTGTGAATAAATAGATATTGGTGTGCTTTTGGCCTAGATGATCAAAGAAATAAATATGAAAACATGGAAAGAACACAAAGGTTTATCCAAAAAAGGGGTTGTCAAACTCACTTTTATGTTAGGGTCATGTATGGTAGACCACATGTTGCATTAATTCTGTATAATGATTGGAGCCATTGTGATGCCAATGGTGAATTTTTCCATGGAAAGGATGACCCTTCTAGTGATCCAAGGAGCAATTTTGCACTGAGGTTATCAAATGAATGCAAATCATATATTGAGTCTTTATTACTAATGGGTGTGGGGAATGACACAATATGTGAACAACACTACTTAGACCATGGTTTGACTAAGTTGATGAATAAGAGGGATGCATGTTTATTAAGGAAGGATGTGTTAAATGCATGGAAAAGAGTAGGCTCCATTCGATCCCAACAGAATGAAGATGATGCAATAAGTGTCAATTTGTGGCATGCAGAGGAGAAGGATAACTTCTTCTACCATAAAATACCAAACACCATGGAAAATGTTCCATTTATCATAGGCATCCAAACACCATGGATGAGAGAAATGATGGTCAAGCATTCACACAACTCAATTATTGCAATGGACTCAACATTTTCAACAAACAAATATGGTGTAAGTAAAGTAACGTTTACTATAAATTTTTGGATTTTATTTTATTATTGATTTAGTTATTTAAATAATCAAATAAATATAAAATAAAATTCGTGAAAATCAACCATCAATGCTTAATGTTATACCTGGTCAAACATTTCAAAAAACTATTTCAGGTAATTTCAAATTTTAATAGTATTTTGATTAAGTGTATATTGTATTATTAGACTTAATGTTGTATCTATGTTGATTTATTAAATACACATGTCATTGCAGCTTTAGATGATCAACAAAACACTGGGCAACATAGGTTACCATTTTCTATTGATCTTAGTGAAACACCAACAACAATAGATGCAATGCAAGTTAGATATGGTAAATAAATTATTAAATGATTTTCTAACAATTTTTTATGTTTAATTTTAAATCAATTTAATAACTCAAGTATGTAATTTACAGGTTTTGATGACATTGCAATGGAGGATCATGTTCAACACTATTATAGATAATCAATATAGTTTACTGTACTTTCAACTTATATTGTATATTTACAAATTTTTCTCATTAACTTATTTTTAAGAAATATATTGATATATGTTAATGAAAAATGGTATGATCATGTGTAAATTTAGGGTTGATCCCTTAGAATTAATCAATTTATCAGTTCATGCATTCACCTAATTTTCTTATTTATCACACGTGTTCATACACCTACTTCTATATAGTTGTTAGCCACCTAGATTTAATAATTTAGGTTTGAGAAGAGTATAAAGTAATTGATGTGATCCTGTGTAAATTTAGGTTAGATGCTACATGTGTTTCTTGTAATATTTAGGTTTAATAATATTTTTTGTTTCTTGTTACACCATTTATCAATTTATAATTCAATAAATTATTTATTATAATATGTAGGGAAAGTAATTTTTATTTGACAATGGACAATGGTCACTTACAATAAAGAGATTATGAGGAAGAACAAAAAGGATAAAGAATAAGAATAAATACCTTTGATAAAAAGGATGATAATAGATACTATTATATAAATCAAACATATAAAAGTCACAACACGACATTTATAGACGATTGTCTAAGTAACAATACAAAATCTATTTAAAAATACTTTGATAGCACAATGAAGCATCAACACTAATAATAATCATAGAACCAAAAAAAATTAAATGAAGGACAAGGCACAAGTTTGCACCTCAAAACATAGAAAGTAACTACTCAATTGACAAGTTTGAACCTAATGACCAAGAGGCCCACATGTAAATCTTAAGTAGGCAAACATGAGGTATTACAAAATAACTGTACCATTTATTTTTTATCATTTGAACATTGAGATCAAACAATTAAATTAAAGCTATTAAGAGTTAGTATGATAAGAAAATACAAATTGCCTTACTCATTTCCCTCTAATTGAAAGGATTAAATAAATACCACATGCCTTTGAGAATATAATGGAAGAATGCTTGTTATGATGAATCAATTAGGTGTGATTCCTAATTGTTAAATTTTATAGATTTGCCAAGTAGATACATGTTGGAAGAATGCATGATCGCCACATTAGTATGCATGTGAATAATATAAATCATGCATTTTAATGTAAAATCTATAGTAAATAAAATTGATAGATAAATATAATATATGTAGTGAGGATAGTTTCTCAAATGTAAATATGATGATATATCTTGACACAATATTATTACGAACACACAATATTAATATTATTATCATCTTGGATTCCTACAATTGATATCTCTCCACATTTTCTATATAGACTATATGATAGGATAGATATGCTAGTATAATGAAATTTATTACATCTTGCATAAATAATATTTTTTAATAAAATAGAATGTCTCATTTTTATCATATATATTATTAATTGAATAATAATTAGAACAAGTTAAACAATAAAAAAAGATAAATTTTAAATTAAAATAAAAGAAAGTAAAAATATAACGTATCAAAAAAAACAAAGTAAAAGTATAAGGATTAAAATTATTTTTAATAGCCATTTCAACATGTGAAAATAAATATGAGTGGGTATGCAGGTAAAATATTAGAAACATTTTTTTATGTTATAATCTATTAAATTGTTGATAGGACACGCGTTTAAATGACAATTATATATATATATATATATATATATATATAAGAATAATTATGACAATATTTAATGGATGTATAAAATAATGATAACATAGAAATCAATTTTAAATATATAGATTTTATTATTTTATTTAATTAACTTATAAATATTCTTATTTTTATAAAAAGAATATCTTTTAATAAAATCCAATGTCTCATTTTTACCACATATATTTTGAATTGTATTAATCTAAATTATATATTTTTTAATTATATTAAGTTAATTATAATAAATAATAAAATAATAATTACAAATTATATTATAGCATAAATATATTAAAATGTTATTTAAAATAAAAACATACATAATAAATATATTGATAATAAAAACATACAAAATAAATATATTGATAATAAATATATATTTTCATTTTTTTTATTTTGATAGTGAATCACAAAAGTTGATAAAAACATGTATTCAATTAAATTTAACTTTTTTCTCTGATTTACTATTATAAATGGTAGACATGCATCTTTCATAAATAATATAATAAAAAAATAAAATTATAAATTAATTGTATAAAATAATAAAATCTATGTATTTAAAATTTATTTTCAATTCAAAAATATTTCTTGTTATCCTTCTTTTATACATCCAATAATTATTCTTTTTATATATTTTTTAAATAAATATAATTGTCATTTAAAGGTGTCTTATCAACAATTTAATAGATTATAATTAAAAAAAAATTGTTTCTATTATTTTACTTGTATACCCATTCATTTTTATTTTCACATGTTGAAATGACTATTAAAAATATTTTTTGTCCTTATACTTTTACCTTAATTTGTTTCTTTTATTTTAATTTAAAATTTATCTTTTTCTATTGTTTAACTTGTTCTAATTATTATTCAATTAAAAATATATATGATCAAAAATGAGACATTCTATTTTATTAAAAGATGTTATCCAGATGTCCTTTTCTTACAAGAAATCAAGTTAAGTAATGAACGTTTAAAAATGACTCTGTTTAGTCTTTGGAAAGATGCTTTGTTCATTCATACCTCGCATAATGAAGGTAGTGGAGGAGCTGTGCTTGGATTATCTCCTTGGATATCTAAACATATTATTGATAAAGGGGAAGATCCATCTCATAGTTGCGTTTGGGCTCTTTCTTTTATCAATGGGCAACCTATTGGGTTTTGTCCTATTTATGCTCCCAATAATCCTACTGCTAGATCCAATCTTTGGGAGTAGATGTCTAATTGCCTCCCTACTACTGATTGGGTGTTGGGGGGTGACTTTAATATGGTCGAGCATCATGAGGACCGTAGCTGGTTTAATTATTTTAAGCTCAACCATGATGAATTTGAAAAATGGATATATTGTCAGAATATTCTTGGAGTAGTTGATCCCATTTGTAATAACTCTTCCAGTTATGCTAGTAACTGGTTTACATGGTCAAACTGTAGATTAGGAAATGATAGGAAGTTGAGCAGATTGGATCGGTTTTATATTTATCATAATCTTAATTTGGAGGTCTTTCCTTCAGGTTCTTGTGTGCAAGTTGATTACTCAACTACCTTATCTGACCATTTTCCTATCATCTGCTCTATTTCTTTCTCCAATAATGATATTCCTCCTATTGAACTTCCATTCAAGCTTAACACTTCTCATTTAAAAGATGTTGAATGTGTTGCTGCTTTGGTGGGAATTTGGGGTTCTATTCCAAAACCTCAAGAGGGAGATTCATGGACTGAATGGTGGTGTGCAGCCCTAAACCAATGCATTACCTTTCTGCAGTCCTTTGGTAGAAGGAAGGCTTGGAGGCGTAAATGAAAAGAAAGATCTCTTCAAGGGAAATTGGAACATGCTAGAAAACAATTAAATGTGGATCCTCATAATGAAAAGACTCAAAACATTATTGCTGTTACTGAAACACAACTACGTAAATTAGACCATTATAAGGCTCAGGGAGCCAAAATTAGAGCTAGACTTCATTGGATCAAAGAAGGGAATAAAGGATCCAAGTTTTTCTTCAACTATCTTCATTATAAGCATAAAAAGGAGAAAATTGGGGCTATTATGAATGGAGATAGATTACTCTTTGACCCTGGTGAAATTGCTAATTTATTCCATAGTTTCTACGAGAAATTATTTAAAGAAGAGGATACTTGGCAAGATATTCAGCAAGCATTGGAAGATGATGTAAAGGACTTTATTCCTAATATGATTGACTCAAGTTATAGTCAATTTTTGGATCGAGTTCTCTCTATGGAAGAACTTGAACGTGTGATTTTCTCTATGAAAACTAATAAAAGTCCTGGATTTGATGGTCTTCCAGCTGAGTTTTATCAAGTTATGTGGTCCCATATTAAAGATGACTTTTATATGTTTTATTTGGAAGCCCCTCAAAAGGGCTCTCTAGGCCCTACAATCAATAAGGGTTTAATCAAACTTATACCAAAAGGGAAAAATGAAGATACTATTGTTGGTTGGCGACCTATTACTTTGTTGAACACCTCTTATAAAATTATTGCTAAAGCTTTAGCAATCAAAATTAAACAGGTCTATTGTGCAAAGAATAGTAAGTGCTGAACAAACAGGATTTATTAAAGGAAGATTTATTCTTGATAATCTTATGCTAGCTTGGGAGATTGTTGAATGGGCTCAACAATCATGCCAAAATGTTTTAGTGGTTAAGCTAGATTTTGATAAAGCATATGATAGAATTCGTTGGTGTTTCATTCTTAAAATGATGCAGTGGTTGGGTTTTGGTCCAAGGATCCAAAAGCATGTTCAAATGTTATTTAAAGATGCTAATGCCCATCTTGTTATTAATGGTGCTATTACACCTTCCTTTGAGCTACAATGTTCTATAAGACAAGGGTGTCCCCTCTCTCCTTTCTTATATGTTCTCACAGCTGATGCTTTGGGATACCTTCTTCAAAAGGCTAATCAAATGAAGCTTATCAAAGGTATTTCCATTCCTCAAGATAGGGTGGTTATTAATTCTCATTTTGCTGATGACAACATGTTTTGTTTTGCAAAATTCTGAAGAAGAATTAAATAACACCATGGACGTCTTAAATCTATATTGTGAAGTTTCTAGTTCCCAATTATCTAATAATAAAACTAAGTTTTTGATGTCTCAAACTGGCTCTATTCCACATTGGATTCCCAAAGAGTGGAAGCTTATTAAGCATGGGGAAATTATGAGATATCTAGGCATACCATTTGGGTTAGGGGTCTCCCTTTCAGACATGTGGAGATGGTTTTTAAGCAGATTAAAAAATAAATTGTTTACCTGGGGTAATAAATTCTTATCCTTGGCAGGTAAAATCCAGGTTGCTAACAAAATTTTTATTGCCACACATGTGTTCTACTCATCTTGTTGGATGCCCTCCAAGAAAGGATATGAGGAATTAAATAAGATGATTCAGGAATTTCTTTGGTCTAAATGGGATGGCAGTCCTGGTTTCATTGCTGCTTCTTGGTCTCATTGCATTCAATCGAAGAACCATGGAGGTTTTGGTATTATAGACCCTAAAACTCAGGGACTTTGCCTTGTTGCTAAATGGATTGTTAGAGTTGCTAATGGGGATGAACCATGGAAGATTCTAGTTCGTCATCAAATTATGGAAGCTATTGTTAAAAACAAGTGGACAACAATCATTTGGTTGGACAACATATTAATGTCTCCTTATTTTAAAGTTAAAGCTTCATTTCCTCTTCAGTCTATTTGGAAGGCTTGGCAACAAGTTTCTCAGGTTTTAAAGTGGAACAATTCTTCCTTGCAGCATGGTTTTAGTTTTGCTTCAGCTTCAATTTGGTGGAACATAATTATTAATTATCACAATCAGCCACTTGCTATTAGCTTCCCAAGGCATACTTATTATTTGTTTAAAAAAGGCATCCACAAGTTCAAAGATATTTGGGATTTTAATAGGCTTGATTGGGCTTCATGGCAACATCTCAAACAACACTATGGGCTGAGCGATAAATATAAAAACTTTTTGACCTTTGTACAGTCTTTAGTTCCTATTGATCTTTCTATGAAGATTTGCACTCCCAAAGATTGTAATTTTGTCAAGGACTGGAAATGGTTATCTTTTATCTCTTTTAATTATTTTCCTTTGAAGAAGGTTTATTCTCATTTCCTACCTAGATGGCCTCTTGTTCCTCGTCTCAATCAGAAGTGGAAATGTAGGTTTACTCCTAAACTTTGGAGCAAATTGAGTGCTTAGATATGGAAATCGAAAGTTGATTTTGATACTCAAGTGCTAGCTTGGAAGATTTTGCATTGCAAACTTCTGGTTGGAGATAGATTGAGATCTATAACGGTTCAGCCAGCTAATTGCCCTTATTGCTTGCATATTGAGAACATGAAACACATATTTTGGGACTACACTTACGTCAAGAAACAATGGGCAGCAGTTTTAAAAATGTTTCCTGCTATTTTCCTTCATGATTTAGACTAGAAAGAAGCCATTTTAGGCTTAGGTTTGTAGAATAATATTATTGCTGATTCTATTAGACAAATTATTTTGAAGCATATTTGGAAGGCTAAATGTTCAGCTATTTTCTCTAATAACTCTTATCATGCATCTGCAACTGTAAGGCTTTACTCTGACATCCTTTTTTAGGTGGCTTTTTTGTTTTCACAGCAACAGGTTTTATGCAAGAAGTATCCAAAGGCCATGGTTCAGCTACAACAAATTAAAGATCAAGTTCTTTAGTTCCAGTCTAACAACAAGTTTTGTCATTGTAAAATTATATAATATATGAAATGATTGTCCATAGTTGGTTTGTTTGTGCTACTTGTGTCAACTTTGTTGGCTGAGTTGCTCCTCTTTGTTACTTGTGTCAATTTTGTTTCTCCTTGCTATCTATTGATAGCTCTTATTCTTTGTAATTCGCTTTATTTCAATATAAAAAAAGAAAGATGTTATTTAAAAATGTAATAAATTTCATTATATCAAAAAATAATATAAAATATTACAATGAAATTTATATTTCACATCAAATTTCACATCATTCAAATTAATTTATAATTGGAAAGAGGGCACATGACTATAAACATCAAAGAAACTAAGTTTTACATAATTCAAAAAATATCTTTTAACTTTTACGGAGTTGACAGGATAGTGCGGACAGATAACAGTTAATATGGAAGGCAGAGAGTCTGCAGGTAAGATACGCGGGCGAGAGAAACGAAGCAGAAGAATCTGTGCGCATCATACCCATACATCCATGCCCCAGGTGCATTCCTGGGGCTGGATAGACATTGCCGGTCAGGTATGCAGGTGCATGGGGCATCGGATGCCCCATGTCGTTTTGGGGGGGTAGGATAGCCAGCGCCCTGCCCGTAGGTCTATTAATTCAATGGCATCATCAATGCTGGCAGAACAAAGCATATAACCTGCAACTTCCAATGGGGGTACCTTCTTTTGCAAGTAGTCACATCATACCCTCTTATCGACATATAGGTCAGATTCGCAGGTCTGGTGGTATCGGTGGATGCCCTTGTCACATCGTCATATTTCTGCAAAATCTCCTTTGGTATGCTGTCACATTGTAACGATTGGATTTCCATCGGATCTTCTCTTTCCGGGTACACAAACCAGTGGATAGATCTCCATCCTTATCGGTCGGTACTTCTGCGTCGTCTATCTGTCAGCGGTCGAAGCCCTATCGACCAATCAACGGACTAATGCCTTGACATTGACCGATATATGTAAGAAAACCTCTACAATTACCATTGTACATCAATTGGTCCACGATAGCGTTTGTTGGTTTCGGCACCATCTAGCACAGCTACAGTCACATCAATGCCTACTATCAGTCCTCTATCATCGGATTCATAGGAGATCAAATCCCAGGGTACGATCTTTTTCCATCGGCAAGTTTTGTGTATAAAAGGTTTTGTTAAAAACTTTATTTGTTAAAAGGCCGACGGTTGTATTTAGCCCTGGTTGGATTTTGTTTATTTTTTACATTTGCTGCGGTTAGGGTCATATGGATGACTGAGTTGTAGCCTGTAGGTGCCGAATATTTGAGCCTATTTAGCCATTTAGTGCTATGTATTTGCCCCCCATAGTGCCTTTTATAGGGGTTTTTGTCATTTTATCATAACTTTTGCATACGGAGGCCATTTTTTAGAAACAAAATAGCATCAGAAATGTGGAGATCTGAATTTTTCAGTGGTGTAGATATTTTGTAGATATTTGTAGTTTTATGCCTCTTTTTTCTAGGTTGAAGTTCGATCATCATTTTTTGCCTTCGAGCTGATATATTTGTGCTCCGATCTCCGTTTCTCCCCAAATTTGCGGCATCGGGAAGGTATTAAGGAGCACTTTAGATCTACTCATACACTTTTTGCAGATTTGTTTCCATATTTTCACATTTTCAGTTTGTAGTTGATTTGATAGTTTGGGATACATTGTTGTAAATTTGCAAAAAAGTGTAATTTTGTTTGGGACAAAGGGGTTGATTTCTTATATTGTGAAGGAAATTTGTTGTTCTTCTCTTGTAATATCTGATTGTATAATGGATTTTTCAAAAGTTGTACTTCTAACTCCATATAACTAGATCATGAGTGGAAATCTCAAATGGAGCTATTATTGTTAAAATTGAAGTTGCAAAGAATAACATTTGGTCAAGATCCAGAACCCGTAGGAGAAAAAGAGAGAAGAAAATGGCTTGATAGAAGGGATGAAGCTCTTGGTACTATGAAGTTGTCCATTTCTCCAGATCTTAGATATCATGTTGCATCTTGCACTCATCCTAATGAAGCTTGGACTACTTTAGAGAGTCTCTTTGGTAAGTCGGATAAGATGAGGAAATTTAAGTTGGAAAATGAACTAATAGGTCTTAATCCTTTAGATTTTGACAATATCCAAGACTTCTTTAAGCTCAACTCTCTTAGATTGCAGTTATCTAATTGTGGGGTTACTAAAGAGGATGAATAGTTGGTACTTTCTATTCTTGCTAAGCTTGGTCTTGATTATTCAGTGTTTGTTTCTACATTCTATGCTACAATGGATGCCCTTGGCAATGCATACAAAATGCCTTCTCTTGATGATTTTTTAGCTTAGCTCACAAGGGAGCAAGAAAAGTTGATTCACATGGGCACATTGAAGTCTTCTACATCTCATGCTCTTTTTGCAAAGGATACAAAGGCTTCAAGTGGAAAAGGTAAGAAGCAAAACAAGGCACCCAAGTCTAATGAGGAAGGTAAAGATTCTCCTTCACATAGCACTCCTAAGTCCACATCCTCTTCAAAAGAGAAATCACCTAAAAAGAAGAAGTCAAAATGTGCATATTGCAAAAGATTAGAACATGATGAGCATAGATGTTATATTAAGAAGATTGATGGACTCACACACCTTCTTCAAAAGAATAACATTCAGCTACCCTCATCAGTGTCTTCTACTTCTTCTTCAGCATCACAATCGGTAGCCCCCTCATCATCATCTCAGTCATAGAACACAACATCTACTTATGGGCTACACAAGATGAAAGGACAAGCACTCTTGGCCTCTGCAAGTCCTAAATCACATAGATGGCTTCTTGATTCAAGGGTATCTCATCATATGGAATCCTCTAAGGATATGTTCTCTTCTTTTGAGCCTTGTAATTCACCTCATATATTGATGGGTAACAATACATATATGAAGGTAAGTGGGAAGGGTTCTATTGATATGGGGGAAGGGACCTTCAATGATGTTCTTTGTGTTCCTTCTTTTTCCACTAATCTCCTTTCTATTTATGGAATTACTCATGGGGGTCAAGGTAAAATAGTTGAGTTCACTCCTGATAGGGTGTACATAAGGGACTTGGAGACTAGGGATATTGTTGCTATCAGGATGGTTGATCACTCATCTCGGGTATATTCCTTTTCACATTTTTCTTCAGAAGATGATAATGTTCCTTTGACTGCATCATGCACTCCATTGAGTCTGAACCATGTTAGTGAGGAGAAGTTTGGTCATCTACACCTTGGTATTCTATAGACTAGTGTTGAGCTTCCTACTCCTCCACCTCCTGCTTCTTCAACCATTGATGCTTCTATTCAGTAGGATTATCATAGTTTTTTAGATCTTGCTTTGTGGGATGAGTATTTGACAGGGATTTCTACCTTGTTCATGGAGTCCCATATTGCAAATTTGGAGGACACACTTGAGGGGATTTCTCTCCTATTTGATGATAGTTTTGACAAAACTGTTACCCCATTTGATTTATCTTTGGAGATTGACATTCATGAGTCTCCATCTTCACTTGATTTGTCATGTTTCTTGGTTGGTTTTGACCATGATTATGTTGTGGCTCATTCAATCTTGGAGAATCCTTATCATTTTTTAGAGGCATACATGAGCATTCATTCTTCCTCCTTTTAGTTGGATATGGAGTGGCTTCTTCATCAGTTTATGGATTTTTTTCTTCCTAAGGGAATATGTGTTGCTTGTAGACATTGGGTCATCTTTTGTTTTCAAGCATTCTTCATCGGCTTTGGAGCTTCTTCATCATGGGGGGGATATCTTGTCTCTCTACTTCCCTCTTATGGGGGGGTAATTGATTGTATATACATGATGGATGGAATCCTTAGGGGGTATCATTGAGTGTTACATACATCATGTTTTCTTTGTTTTATTTTGTTTTTCTCTCTTTTGGAGAGGAGTTTTGTCCCGCTGGGTTTTCTCCTTTTCTCCGCTTGTGAGAGATTGTTTGTTTGAATTTGCATTGTAAATGGGTACCTAACATGGCCTAGTAGCTAGGACCCATAGTCTTCATCTTTGCATAGTTTGCAAAATAATCTTCTCCCTAAGTTGCATTTTAGGGGGGTGTTGGTTTGAATAAATTTCTCGTACCTAGATAATCCATTCACTAGGTAATTAGGGGACATATTCACATGTTAAGTTTACTTAGGAAAAAATTCTTTCTAGAAGTCCTAGTTGGCTTTTATAGAACTTATCTTATCTAGCTAGTAATGCATCATTTCCTAGGTGATTAGGTTGTTAGTTGTCTCATGTCATAGGATTATGACATTTGTAAACATTGTGTTCATTACTACATTTCAACCTTGTCTATATATAAGCAAGGCATCTCATGTACATTTGTATCAATCAATTCATCAATATTCAACCATTAATCAATCTTGCATTGTGAAGCAAGCTTTCTTGCCATTCTCTCTCTTGTGGAAATGGTTTTGGTCGCAACTGTTCTTGGGGGTGTTGGGGAGTCACCATTTACTCCCACAAGATGATTGTATGAGAGGATATTTACATGAAGAAATGTGGTGAGATTTAACTACTAGAATAGTATGGTGTGCTTGATCTATTATTAAACTTAAGGGGACATGTGTTTCTAAATTCCATGAAGGATCTATAGGAACAATTCATACTAATAATATTTTTATTAATATACACTTTAAAGATGGTTGTAAGATAAAGGACTAGTGTGAGAAGCATTAGAATATCCATCTATCTTATCCTTTTTTTATCTCAAATTTTACATTAAAGCATGATATAATTTTAATGGATGTTATTGTTCAATACATACAAAAGTCCTCAAATATATTGAAAAATTGTAGTGGGTTTTATTGAGAGAAAATTTATTTTTCATTTATATAAATTAAATGTTTAGTTATCATGCATTCTTGTTAACAAATAGAAACTTCAAATGTAGGAGAAATTCCATAAAAAATGTAAGTGGAAGTTAGATCTATTCAAGATGTGAAAAGGAAATTTCTAACTATGATTACTTATACTTATTTATAGGATATTTATTGAAGGCTAAACTAGTTATCATTATGATAAAGTTTTAAGATGTGGGGAGTTCCATCTTGGGAATGAAAGCTAAATAATTTCCTACTTCCATTGAAGAGGATCATTTGGATTCTTTGGAGCCAAAATAATAATCTATTGTTTAGGTGTTTTTTTGTATCCACATGAACCTTAACATGTTACTAATCTATAGATTAAGTGAGATGTTCTTTAATATCTCATCACCTTGATGTTACTTTCCACAAACACCTCCTAATTACATTATTTAATATATTTTATCAACATACACTAATTACATTATTTAATATATTTTATCAACATACACGTAAATGCATATTTTACATAGTTTATAAACATCATTCAAGAGTGGAAATAACCAACCAAAAGAAATGCATAGAGACATTTTAATTTGGGGAGAAAAATATAGCAAGAGAGAGATAAAATATCCTCATCTCCACTATCAAATTAGTCAATTACATTATAGTATGATTGTCCCATTTTAAAATAAGATCCATGTTACAGTTTGGTTATCATTGATACCAAAATTTCTATAAAGTGCATTGCAGTCTGATTGTCTGGTTGTCAAACTCTTTGAGAAATGCTTTGTATTTCTCCAATGATGGTGTTTTTCTCCTATAACATGGAGGATAGCTTTATTTTTTTACAAGGAATGTGTGATCCAAGGTTTAAATCATTTGGTTACCAAAAATGTGTTTTTGAAAATGATAGATTGAAGATATTGTTGATTCTATGAGGATGTGAACTCAGAGTGTAAAGGTTGGTTGTACATATCTCCACATTTAAAAATATGGTTATGTGGTTTAGAAGTTAAGTTCTTTGAGATGTGAAGGTTTTATATTCAAATTTAAGTTAGAAATTATAGAGTACCAGACTATGTTAAGGTAGAGCAAAGCGGTTCAAAAATCTTGTTCAAATGCTCCACATTCCACCACATGTGAAGATTTTGCCAAGCTTTTTTGAAGACATACTCAATGATGTCTAAAGTATATTATATTAAAGTTTCAAGTTATTTTGTGCTCCACAAGTTTAGTTTTCAAAGTGACAGATTAATATAGTTAGTTCCAGATGCTTAATCTTCATTAGAACAAGTGTTTGAATACTTACACCAATAGAAGGTTGTGAAATTTAGTTGTATAAGCTTATGTGGACACTCCACATGTCTCGCAGTGACAAAATTTTAAAGTGAATGAAGATATTTCTTGTATCCATCATTGCATAATTTTTTCAAATCATTTTGTGAAGTTATGTTTTTGATGATGTGAGCTAAGGATATGATTTATGATGTGAAGTATTGTCCTTTACCATAGTTTGAGATGAAGGACTTGGGGGAATACCAAGTATATCTTATGTATGGATCTATTAAAAGTGATATAATTAATAGAAATATTTAGTGGGGCCAAAGCGTATGAACTTTTATTGTAGTTTTTCAACATGATAAATTAAAGATTGTTAAGTGTTCCTACTTTTGTGAAAGCTAATATTTTATTAGAGTAGTCATCTAGATGATACCCAAAAATATTGATTTTATGGATAATTTTCATTATACAAAAGTTGTTAGTTTGATGTATGTTATGGTCTATAGAGTGCAATTCTTAAGCTACTTTATGGATAGTAATGAATGAGATAATTGAGATGTAGTGAAAGGGTTTTCAAATATTTATAGTCTATCTATGAGTACTCCATTTATTATAATGGTTATTCTATAAGGAACCAAAACTTAATAGATATAATGGATTCATGTATTAAAATTTTAGAGGAGATATAAATAGTAGATGATCCTATAATGGATATGTGTTAATTTTATTTTGTGGTTCTATTAGTTGGATGAGTAATGGATAGTTGTGGTCATGTTATCTAGTATAGAGGTTGATTACATGCTAGACACTCAATTTAGTAGTTACCTTAATGATATCTAGATTACTAGATGGTGTTTAGATCTAGGCTCAAGTTGTTATTATAGAGTTCTTTGTGATAGTTAACATCCTATACTACTTTAAATTATTTGCAATGCTATGGAAATTTACGTAATAAGAATGAAAAACATTTAAATAGAGCATAAATATGCATCAAGAAAAAATAACAAAAGTTCAATCTAGGTAAAAATTGAAAGGTGAAAACATTAGATAGTTTATGCTAATATCATCCATCCCTATTTGATGTTAAGACATGGATATTTTACCATTTTAATTATCTTTTGTGGATGCATAACAAGCTTTATATCTCTCTCATTCTCCACTTTTCTCTTTCTTTTACAATAAATATAATACAACTTAGTTTTATCTACTAATTTGTAATTTGAGAGACCCTAATTGCACCAATTTAACCTTCAAAATGACCCTTTGTTTATCTTTTATCCCTTCTTTGGTCACATAAGACAAGGGTGATCCCACAAAGTTGGTTTATAATTTTTGAGAGATTCTGATTTTTGCTGAAATCACATACTTTTATAAAATATAATGATTTAAGCCTTAAAAATTTTCATTTAAATCATTCTAATTTAAGATGGTTTGATCAAAATACCTTAGATCAAACCCCCTTGGATAGAACCACGCTAGTTTTAAACCATACCTATAACGGAGTCTTCTTTACACCTATCAAAATGTTGACAAAAAACAACTTTTGATTTAACTTTTGGGGGATCAAATGAATTCATTTAAAATTTATTTTTTGTAAGTATGTATTCCTTATTATAAGATTCCCAAAAAGTATAATTTTAAATAAATTTAATTTTATTATTATATTTATTTTATTTCTTGTGAATGTAGGTTTTCACCAAAAATCAAGCCTTTGTTCTCACATGTGGAAAATAGCATATTATCAAAAAAAAAAATTGAAAAATATGAGTGCACCAAATATTGAAGTCCTTGATCCAAAAAACTAAAAAATTGAACTTTGATACATACAAAAATTATGCTGTATATCACAGTTTGCATGTCTGAATTGTAATTGGTTTGACTTTGAAACTTGATTAAACAAAAATATTCAATAAAATATCTATCAAGTGGAACTATTAGATATCGAGTTAAAAAATCTAAATTCAAAAAATTATAATTTTATCCTTCATGGAAAAAAAGTTATGTTTATACAAAGGAACTTACTTTTTAAAATGTTGTTTTTGAAAAAAACTAGTTTTCAAGGGAGATGGAAAAAGAAGTGCAACTTGATTCAAAAATTTTTGAAAAAAATATATTTAGAATATATAGATAAAATTTCACGAAAGTCTAGTTTGCGTCATCTTCAAATTCCTCACGGTCTAGCTACTATAGGTGCCCAAAAGTGAAGATTTAGTTAACAAAAAATATTTCAGTGTCCAGTTTGGCCAAAAATTGTAAACCACTATTGTGGGATCACCCACAAATGGAAGATAAATAGCTTCATTAGAATTAAGGAAATCACATATTTGCAACTAACTCACCATTCATCCATATTTCTACCAAAACAATCATCCCCTCAACCCTAATGATTTCAAATGCATATTAAAACCATCACATATACTAGGAAATCCTAATAGTTTTGGGCTCTAATAGTTAAAAATATTTTTAGATCCACATAGTTATTCACTACCCTAAAAAGACCAAACAAAATTATACAAAATATGACTACACAAAGTCAATTAGTCATGAATAAGATACAAATATGTCCTTGTAGTAACAAAAAAAGTATCCCTTTTCCCTACTTGATTTGAGAATGAATAATTAAGGATAAAATGGAATTAATTGTGCCTTATTTAGGGTGTTGTAAAGTGTCTCTTTACACTTTCACACTAATATAATGCTTTCTTAATTAGTTGTGGTTAATTTGAGCTTAATTGGCCCCTTAAATTGAAATCCAAACATTATTTATTACATTTTATGAGGGATAAAACCATACACTCATTAATAATATTTCACAACACTTAATTTTGTGAGGAATGTGTCCTAGGATAGTTACCTAAGACCCATTCACCACCCAACGAATGGGTCCTCACTATGCTCTAGGACCTCCTTTTGGTATCACAATTCACATTCCTTGAAACTTGTCCTAGTTAAGTATGCTAGGACCCATTCTTGCTATGGAAAATGGGTCCTCCTTAACTTAGGACACCCCCTTGGGATGTGTTTTGTGTGGGATTTTAATGATTTCAAATTCAAGATCTGATGTCGGCTTGTGTTATTTGAATTTTGAGATTTAATATTTATATATAAATATAAGGTTATTTCACATAGTTTCACCTAGAAAATTCAAGTTATCATTTAATAGCACTTTCAAAAAAGAATTATAGAGCATTCAAGATCATTCAAGAAGGAATTCAAGGGTAGATTATTAGAGTTTTATTACAACAATCAAAGATCATTTCATCATGTCAAAGGCATAGTGCATCATGCATGTTGTTGAGCTAATGTGTTGATGTAGCATTGAAGATCCAATTCAAGGATATTCAAGTTGTTTCTAATCAAGTGTTGTGATCAAGATATACATACATTGAGGCCACTTCATGCTAGATTGTTGATTTGTACTCCAAGGTTCAATTGAGGATTGGTGAGGTGTAGCATTATATTTTTCATTCATTTTTCCTTTTATGCATTGTTTCAATTCAAGATTTAATTACCAAAATGGAGTTTTACCAAGGCAAGCCCCTATCCCCTAACAATCAACATTTCCTCCTCTTTGATGTTTTACTACAAGTTTTAGGTTGAAGATCAAGTGGAGAGCAAAAGTTATCAAAGATGCAAAGTTGTAAAAAATTTCATCTTTCTTGCAAGATCACAAAAAGATCTCTACATTTGAAATTTATTTCTAACTTTTTGGAGATGAACACCTAGGATATAGGAGTGCAGAAATTGAAGAATAAAACCTAGAAATTAGTTTTCTAGAACCTTGGTAGGGACCCATTCGCCACTAGGTGAATGAGTCCTCAGTGAGGCCCAAAAAGCACATTTTCTAATAGGTACATATCATTTCAGCATCTTAAATCCTACCTTCATACTATTATAACAATTATGTTTGTTTTCTAATTGTTAATTTCACATTATAGTCCTCATAATTGATTGAAACAACTAGCACAAAAAGTAGGTGTGTCCATTTGATATCCCATCTTGTGGATGTACCCCTTTTTTCTATGTTTCATTTTGGTGAACCCGACTTCTTGAGCATTCTAGTTTTATGATGTTGGAGTCTTTATTTTCATCTTAGATTAGATCTTGAATTCATTTGCATTCATTTTCATTAAATTATATCTCATTTAGGGTTTCTTAGTTTGCATTCAAATTTACATCTCATTTTGGGTTTTAGAATTACATTGTTTTCATTCTTTAAATCTGAAAAAATACAAAAAAAATCATTCATCTTGCATATCATTTAGATCACATAAAATTTTATTTGAAAAAAAAAAAAATTACATATCAAACTAGGTCTCTTAGTTCATCATTTTTTCACATTTTCAACTTTACTTTCACATTGCATTTACAAAAATCTAAACCTGAAACTTACTGTAGCAGACTTGAATGTGAAAATCATTAGAAAAGGCTTAAAAATGTGTAAAAATAAATTTAAAAACCCTAATGCGAATAAGTCCCTAATCAAACCTAAATTTGCATTTTTTTAATTTAAAAAATTCTTTTATACATGCTTCTATTTGTTGTTGTTAGGTTTTTGTTTCAGTCTGTTAAGTTTCTATTTCATTAATTTCATTAGATATAGCTTAATTTAGTTCATTTTGTGCATTATCTAAATTCAAAATTGCATTTACAGCATTTTGTTTTCATATTGTTGCATAGTGTAATCAACAAATTGCCTTTTTTAGAATCTAAAAATTGCATTCATACTAGGTCATTGCATTGCATTTTAAGCCTCTTTCAATTTTGGGTTTGCACACAAAGTTTGTAAAACTTGTATGAACTTTATATCTTGGTGTCCTATTAGCAATACTATTGTTAGAATTAGTTTGAGACTCGTTTCATCCCATGATATAGTGTTGACAATCAACCCCCTATGGATCATAGTATGTGCATACTTCATTTCCCATGACTTCCATGACTACAACCAATGCACATAATGTTAGCAACACCATCCCTACCATCACTAGTTCTACTCAAGCTTTGTGCTATACTCAAAGACAAGGCCGAACTTCAATTTCTCCTTCTACAATTTCCATTTCCATTCCTACATGGACACTAGTACTCAAGTTACCACAACCATCCAGCCTATTAGCAATGTGAGCACTTCCTTAGGTATTTCCATGGGAAATCCTTCTAGCTTTGTGCATTCAAATACAATATCTCCTCAACCACCCTCCCTCACAAATTTACAATTCACCTTCCCTCTGCATACATACACCATTCCAACTTATTCCCCTCTACCTTATAATAACAATGATGCTATCCTTAACACACTTATACAAAAGCATGGCATCCCTTCAACAAGTTGTAACCCTAAATAAAAACAACAATACATTCAACCTTTGCAATACATCAATACCAATCCATTATCCTTGGAGATATTGAGAGCACAAATGCCACAAGGCATAAAAGTTCCCCAATTTGAAAAATATGGTGGGAAAGGAGATCATGTTAGCCATGTTTCTACTTTTACAACCCTATGTAGTGATTTCATTTTTGAAGATAAACTCTTGGCTAATCTATTTCCTAGATCCTTAAAGGATACTACTTTAGAGTGGTTCTCTTCCTTACTGAATAATTCAATTTTTTCATTAAATGAACTTGTTGACGCCTTTTACAATCACTTCAACATTCACATGGGTCCCAAGATGACCCTAGCTAATTTAATAGCATGTAAAAAAAAGGATGATGAGAAAGTGATTGATTTCATAGCAAGATACCAAACACTTTATTCATAAGTAAACATTAAGATTCTTGATGCCAACCTTCAATGGATGTTTATTTCCAATTTACAAAACAAACTTGAAATTTTGAGATTCCCATCCTTTACACAATTATGTACAACCCTTCATGATTATCAAAACATGGCTTATGGTTGTGATGTGAAAAATCCACCTAGCCATCCTAAAAATTTTGAATTCAGGAAGCAAACTACGGGCTTTTTACAACTTAATTCCCCTCAAACATGTGAAAAAGATGATAACAAAGTGGCTGCTATAGAGATGAAAAATTCATATGCCCTTGTGGATAGGAATAGACAATTTACCCCTCTACTTGATACCCTTCATAACATCATAATGTAGCTTATGGAAAATAATATGCTTTCCTTATCTCCTGTTAAAGCTCGTGATCCTAATCAACCATTGCCTACAAAATTTCAACGAAATTCCTATTTCCATTATTACCAACAAAATGGACATGATATTTCTGCTTTTGGTGTCTTTGACGATCTAATCTTATGTTTGTAAACTTTGTGGTTTTGAGTACCTCTAAAACCCATTTTTTCCTATTTCAAAAACAAAGTGGACATGATACAAAATATTGTAAGCATCTTAAACATCTTGTGGAATATATTATTGATAATAGTCAACTACTCATTGGAGGTGTGAATGATCAAGACAATAAATCTATAGCTCCTCCTGACCAAAACATACAATTTCATTTGTAAAATCTAGTGAAACAAAGAATGATGTGATGAATGTTGACACAAATGATGAAAACATAGAAGAATTGATTAAAATGGTAGCATTTATTGAAGCTAAAACTCATAAGAGCTCAACCAAAATGCCTCTTGATATTGCTTTCTCACAAAAAGACATACTTAAACATGCACCAGAGGGTCCTCTTTACATAGCAAGAAGAATCAATAACAAACCTACTAAGGGGATATTAATTGATCCTGTCTATGGAGAGAATGTGATCACTAAAGAATTCCTATTTGTGCATGAACTATATCAAGATGTACATATGACAAATCAAAAGCATGGATCAAGATGTATAATGGTTTTGCTTGTCCTATGATAGGGTCAATAGATCTCCCTTTAAAATTTAGACCGAAAGAATTAAATTATGTCACATTCACAATCATCCCACAATTGGACCAATTTCATGTGAAGTTAGGCTATCCATGGCTTCACTCCATGAATGTTGTCCCGTCAGTTGTGCATAAATGTTTAAAGTTTGCCTTTGGAAATGAAATCTTTACTGTGCATCATAGTGGCTTTAATACTTGTGGACACGAAAAAAGTAACCCTTCTACTTTTTCTCATGTTCAAGTCCTCCTAGTGGACTTTGGCTTGATTTTTCCTATATTTAATGTTGTAATGTGGTCAACACATTCACATTAGGTTTTGGACCCTTGTGAATCATTAAGACTTCTAGGATGTCTTGTAAAGGTGTTGTGAAGTGTTGTAACTCACTTTCACACTTTTCTAGGACCCTTTCATCATAATTCACCTAAATAACTCTTTTTTATCAGTTACCAAGTCTTCTTTCAAAGTGTTGTAAGCCACTTTCACACTTTTCTATATTTTTCATGACTAACTCAACCCTTTCTCATGTTTAAATGACCCCTTAATGCACTTTCTGTCCATTCTTAAGTGTGTTTTTGAGGATATTCCAATTAGACCAAATTTAATTGCCTTTAATTCCTAGCACCCACTTAATTTTCTTAAGTAGGACTAAGTCACCAATAGGGGCGACTTAGTCCTTTTTGGCACAAAACTCAAAATTATTTCAAATTTTTGGCAGGATTTCATTCTCTAACCCTTGAGGTTGGCTTGTGGTGTGTTATTTTCAGGAAATTTAGTAAGATCAAGTATAAATAAGGATTTTTCCTCTCATTTTAACAAGCCATTCATTCAAGCATTCACTCAAGCAATGAACTTAATCATTCTCAAGCATTTAAGCACTCTAAGCATAATCAAGTCATCCATTGGAGCACTTCATTGCATATCTTCAGATTTCTACATCAAGGGGTTTGGTAAGTTTATGACATTGCATGTCATCTATTTATCATTTTCCTTCCATTTCATTTCATTTCTTAGGGTTTGATTACCAAAGTTGGGTTCAACCAAGGAAAACCCCTATACTCTAACCCTTAACCATTTTTCCCTCTTTGTATGTGTTTTTATAGACTTTATAGGAAGATTTGTCAAAGAAATAGGTGTTGAAAAGTGGTCAACAAGTCATCAAAGCTATTCAAGTCAACATAACCCTAATTCAAGATTGGAGACTCTTTTTATCTCATTTTCTACATAATCAAGATCGGACACATGTCAGATAAGCAAGTGCAGACCTTAAGCTACAAGATCCTATCCCAAGATTCCTGAAATATGGAGGTGGACTAAGTCACCACCAGTGGAGAATTAGTCCCACTGCCAAGCCTGAAAAGTGGTTTCTACATTTTTGGATACCCCTTTGTCAAATTCATGTTCCGACAAGTTATTCCTCAAACTGGGACTAAGTCACCAAGCTTGGCATAAGTGTCCCAGTTAACATTTCTAGTCAAATTTTCAGGATTCTAGAATCTCTCCACATCATATTTCAGATTCTAGGTCCACCTCTCCAGTTCTATTTAGTTATTTCATCATTTGCTCAAGCATTTTAGGTGTTTTTGCATATCAGAATGTGTTTTCTAGCACTTTGCATTTCTTAGGTTTAGCATCATTAAATCATTTTATTTTCAGATCAATGCATTAGTACATCATAATTAGAAATATTACATTTCATTTACATTAATCTTGAGTGTAAACATTTGCATTTTGGACCCCATTCTTTCTCCTTTTAGGTCAAAATCCCTAGAAGGACCTTAAAGCAGTTGGGCAATCCAAAATCATTGTCCACATTTTGGTGAACCTGAATTTTGAGCATATTAACTTTTGATTTCAAGTGCATCCTAGGTTTCATTTGCATTATCATTGCATTAGGTATTGATTGTTTAAATTGCATCCTATGGTTTCAAAAATTGCATTAGTGAAAAGCTTAAATAGCTTGCATTCTTGCATCATTTTTACATTGAAAATCAACAAAAATCGTGCATTTCATATTGTAGTTTCCTCCGTGCATCCAATAAACATAAAAAATGCATTCAAAATTTCTAAAAAATCTCAAAAAAATCATCACTGGGACTCATTCACCACACTGGACGACTTAGACCTTTTGCACATTTTTCACTATACTTTCTAATATTTTCTGAGAATTTCCTACATTTCTATTTTCTGTTACTACATTATGTCATACTTTCTAGATTTGTTGTCTATTTCATTTAGTTTCCTTTCATCATGGATTTTTTCTTTAATAATTTTTGGAATTCATTAAAATCCTTAGTGGACATGTCAAATTATGCCTTTTCCTGTGATCCTAATGACCTTGAGCTTCCTCATGCTCCTTCAAATCCTAGTGAATGTCCTCCTCATGTTGTTGACATCATTGGAGAAGATGGTGATAGCATGAATAATTTCTTGAACAAATTCCTTGATAACCTTAAAAATAATGCAACCTTTTACCAATCCATGAAGTCACAAAATATTCCTACTATCTCACCCCCCTGATATGTTTGGTTATCTACATCCTGAAACGAGTGAAGGACCTCATATCCCTCCATTGAGTGGACCTAATTCCTCTAAAAAAGAAACTCCTCAACCTTTTTATGATCACAAAGTTACAAACACACGAATCAACCTTGAAGAAACATATGGCAAGGGTTTTACTATCTTAAGCAAACAAGGATGTGACATAACAACCGAACATGACATTCACCAACTATTAGGACAAAAACCAATAGATGAAAACACCACAAGGTTAGGATATCAAGATCCTCCTCATGATAAAAAGCCTCCTTTTGAATATTGGAGACTTCATGATGATGGCACAGTGATCTTTGATTCCCCTCCTGACTTTAATGTCCTTCTTCCATGTGAACATCCCTTACATGACTCTACTGACAAGGATGCTAGGATCCCGATGGGTCCTCTTCCTCCTTCAATCCATGAAAAAGGAGAATCTAGTAAATGCAAAAGACCTACAAGTTAAAAAAAAAAAAATTCCTCTCCATCCACCACCTAAATGTGAAAGGAAACTGCAAATGCTTTTAACCCAAGGTCTTATACTCTTACCACCTTTGGATAGGTTGGTCATCCATCCTAAAGAATCTAATATTCCATATTGTAAATATCATCATGTACTTGGACATCGAACTGATGAATGTTAGACATTGAAGGACATACTGAACAAGTACCACTTCACTGATATCGACTATTATCCTATCATCCCATAGTACCCTATCACCACCCTTATCATGCAATAGTTGTAAAATTTTCCATTCTCACTATTGCATGGTTCTTCCCATCATCCATCTTGGCTGATTATTTCCTTAGACTCCGTGTGGGAAAGAAGTTGTTAGCCTTGACCTCATAAGGCATTTTTCCTTTTCCCTTAGCTACATTATTTATCTTCCACTTATACCCATTGAGATTGGGAGGTGGATGACTTGTTTGATGCATGACTTACACTTGCATTACTAGTCCTTTTATATTTTCCTTTTCTTTGGTGTGATTGTATGTGTGTATCATGTTCCCCCGTGACGTGATGTTTGATGTTCTCCCTCTATTTGTCACATTCCTCTATTTGTACCTCCATTCTTCTATATGTCGTACATTTTTCATTTAGTTTTCACTTGTTTTTTCCTTTTGGGGATGACATAAGGAAATTTTAAGACCGAAATGTCTCGTTATGTTGACCCAAAAGATCCCCCCTTTTCTTTTTCTTGTGTTTTCCCTGTGGGGATGATGCAAGGCACTGAGACCAACATGTCTCCTTCATGTTGACCCAAACTATTTTCCTTTTCTTTTCCTTTTCATTTTCTTTTCGCTTGTTTTTTTCCTTTTGGGGATGACACAAAGCATTGAGACCACAATGTCTCTTCCATGTTGACCCAAAATGGATCTTATATTTCTTCGTTTTCACTCTCTTTGTGTCATTCTTCTAGTTCTATGTATTTGGGGAATGATGATAGTTTCGAGCTATTTCATAAAAATATTGTAGTAACAAACATACTGACCCCAAATCCATAGATCCCTTATGTGTTTGGTGTTCTCATTTTGGGGGAAACTCCTTCCTTTTTATTTTTCCTTTCTCTCGCATGATGTAGCCTTACTTAGAAACATATGACTTGGCATAGGGGCTTTCCAAGTTGGCTCTCATGTCTTCTTTGTTGTTTTCATTTTTCATTTTCTACTTTAAATTAATTTCTCACAGTACAATGTGTAGCAATTCCTTTAAAGTGGGGGCATACATTGGCATTATTCATTTTCATTTTTCATTGTTCTTAGTGCAGCCTTGTTACTTTATACGATGTGTTTGTCACTTTGTGGATGACATTGGGTATGATTTCCTTCATAAGTTTGATCTATCTAAGCATATTGCATTCCTCTTTGTGGCATGATGTGAAACACTGCATCCCCTAAGTTGTGAATATTATATTATTTGATTGGTCCTCTCTTGGAAACATTAGACACAATGTTCCTTAAATTATAGACATTGCATGAACTAAAGACTCATTTCAACATTTATTTTTCATGTTGCATTTTGCATTTACATGGCCACATTGCATAACACAACTTGCATGTCTATGGTACCATTGCATTTGTTCAGGAGTTCTAAGCATACGAGGCTTTGCTTGTCTCATGAAACACAAAACAACACTTTGTGGAACCTTATTAAAGTTATTAGGAGG
>VDFB02149044.1:0-18838 GCA_007258455.2 Sequoia sempervirens | reverse complement strand
CATAGAGGCATATACTTTTATACATCTATATATATACATACATTCAATAAATTGTGATTATATGTAAATACTATCTTGACTATATTCATTTATACTTATATATTGAATGTATACTTGTCTAAGGGTGATCCCATAAAAGTGGTTTACATAATTCTTTTGGCCAAACCGACACTCAAATTATTATTTTTAACTAAATCTTCACACATTCTCGCACCTATAGTGGCTAAACTGTGAGGAATTTGAAAAATGGTAAACTAGAGTCTCATCAATTTTGTCTCAAGGATTCTAAAATATTTTTTTTTCAAAATTTTTGGAATCAGATTGCACTTCTTTTTCCATCTCCCTTGAAAACTAGTTTTTTTCTTAAAACAACATTTTTAAAAAGTGATGCTCACTGTATAACACAACTTTTTTTCCATGAAGGATAAAATTCTAATTCTTTCAAATTTAGATTTGTAACTCTGACATCTAGTGCTTCCACTTGGTTAGATAGTTTTTAATTGAATATTTTTTCCTTAATCAAGTTTCAAAGTCAAACGAATTACAATTTAGACATAGCGCGACTATATAACGCGTAACTTTTTTTGTATATGTCAAAATTTATTTTATTTTTCTTGTTGGATCAAGGACTTCAATATCCGTGCACTTATATTTTTCAATTTTTTTGATAATCTTCTATTTTTCCACATGTGAAGAACAAAGAAATTCATTTTTGATGAAAAACCTATGTTTAATAAAACTTTAAAAACAAATACATAACAAAACCAAAACATATTAAAATTATATTCATTGGATAGCTTGTTCTAAGGAATACCATAATCATTTGAAATAAATTTTAAATGAATTCATTTGGTCCCCCAAAATCTAAATCAAAAGTGATTTTTTATCAGCATTTTGATAGGTGTAAAGGAGACGCATTTATAGGTATGGTTTAAAACTAGCGAGGTTCTATCCAAGGGGGTTTGATCTAAGTTGATTTGATCAAACCCTCTTCAATTGGAATCCTTAAAATGGAACTTTTTAAGGCTTAAATCATTATATTTTCTAAAAATATGTGATTTCAGCTAAAATTGCTCCTCCTGTGAATTGTAAACCACTATTATGACATCACCCCTAAATATTGTATAAATATTTAAAATGATAGTTTATGATATATATATATATATAAATGTAAATATATATTAACGTTATATATGTATATATATAAATGGCATTTATATATATGTATATTATATAATATGTATATATATAATAATATATATTTAAACATATTATATATTTTATTCATCGACTATCATTTACTTTTGTAGAAGCCAATTTATAAAGGATGGTTATAGTTGAAAATGACTATGATATTGGAGGTCAATAATAGTCGATAATGACTATGATTTTGTGAAACCAAATGAAAGTTGCTTATGACTATTTTGTGAAGTCAAATTTCATTCAAACTGTCACACAATATGAGACATTTCTATTACATTTTATGTTGTTGTCTTATGTTGATATAAAGCATGGAATTAGTCAACACCTTTGATAAGATTAAACTTTGACTTAGTAAACGTATCTGCCATGATTTCATACAATTGTCAATGACTTTGTCAAACGTATTTAATGTCTTAGGTGACTCATCTTCAAACCAAGTCTATAGATGCTTGTTGTTTCAAATTGGTAGTTGATTGTTTCTAATGGAAGTGAAACTATGCCAAACAGAGAGGGTGTGGATGGATTTGGCACCACCTCTGGAAAACCAATTACTAAAGAAGTCTATTACATGAGATAATTCGAATTGACCATATGCATATTTGAATAAGTCTTTAGATTTCTGTCAATTCTCGAAGTCGACCTATAGATGATTTCCCTAAAAATGAACTTAGGAAGTCACCACCTTTTTGTTGAGTTTCATGTGTTTCTTGCATGGAGCTTGCTATCCATTATCATGCCTAAACTATAGGCTATGAGGTTTCCAAGCTTCTATATAAATAGTTGAGCCATTTCATTTAGAAGGGATGCATTGTTTCACAAGATTACGCATCATTGTAATTCATTATTCTCTTGCAAATCTTTATGTTTCCTTATTTCTAGCTATACTCTATTTTATATTGTGAGTGAGAAAGAGAGAGAGTTTTATTTTGTTGAGAGGAAAATTGTTGTTTGAGAGAAGTAAGCTATCAACTTGAGAGATAGAGTTTCTTTGTGACATTATTGAGAAGTTGATTATCAAGTTTGTTGTTGTTGGAAAGGGCTGCATTGTTGTCATTTATTTGGATAAGAGATAACAGGCATGAGGATCTCTTCTTCTTTGTTATTTACTTATGAACAATATGTCTTCCATGAATGCTTGAGTTGTGTTTTCCAGTATGTGCGTTAGAGAAATTAGAGTGTCATTGAAAATGAAATTGAAGCTTTTATGTTATTTTCATGTTGTGCTTGTAAGTACTCCATAATAGGAGTTTGGTGTTTATCATAGGTAGTATATACTAGGTATGAATGAACATGAGAGGCACTTGTGATACAATTATCTAAGTTATTTATTTAACTAGGAAAGCTTGTGTTTACTTCTAGGATAGTTAATCAAGTATGGGAGGTAACTTGTGTACTTACTTGTTAAGTAGGTTTATTCCAAGCAAATTAAAATGGTGATAGGCTAACTCTGGGATGATATATTATCCATTGAAGGTGTAGATAGATTATTGATGTCTAAGTTTGATTGGTAACTATGAGATCCAATTAAGGATTGAATGTGATTATTGGGATTGAAATTGTTTACAAAAGATATTATATAATGAGAAAAATTGGTGGAATAGGAGATAGGGAGTGATGTTGTACCTAAATTTAATCTAATTAATGTACTCATGCATTTTATCTCTTTGTAAAGATAGTATCTGTGAGATGGATTAGGACCTTCAAGTGTTTTCAAGGAGTTCAAAAGGGTTGATATCCAATCATACATAAGTGAGAAGGAAGGTAACTCTAACTCAACTAAAGGTGAACATCAAGTGAATGGAAGAAGTAAGTTATAGGCATTAATGTTTAGATGAATGGTAATCCCTAATAATAATAACAATAATAATAAAAGAAAAAGTGTCCAATGAAAAATTTGCAAGAATGGACAATGGATGAATTCAAATTTATTATTTATTTATTTATGATTTATGTCTTTTCAAGATGGATTCAAAACAATTATAGTTAAATGTGTAGAAATTATTTATATGAATCACCACCAATCAAATTATGAAAATATCCATTGTTAGACTGACAGACACGCAATTAGTTATCTTTAACCTAACTCATCATATATTAAATATATTATTGTGAAAATTGATATGCAAAAAATTACTTGCTAATAGAAGAAAAAGGGGAAAAATCATCTAGATCGTTATTGAGTCACTTCATTGAAATTCTAAGTCATGAACAGGTAGGTGTTCTAGGGTTGAGTATCCTTTTGAATTTTATTAAGAGTGAAATAAACATTTTACTTGATGTTATATGATGTCAATTTTTAATATATATAAACATTTTACTTGATGTTATATGATGTCAATTTTTAATATATATATATATATATATTAAAAATTGACATCATATAACATCAAGTAAAATGTTTATTTCACTCTTAATAAATGTATATATATATACACATATCTACACACACACACACACACACACACACACACACATATCTTAACCCATGATTGAGTTTGACCCCTTTTTAGTTTCCTTTCATAAATTGTGATGAAAATTGGAACTTTCTATTTATCCTTTTGTTTCCCCTTAGTGTTATAAAGGGGAAGTTCCTCTTTCTTCTAGCGACATTATGTTTTATAAGTTTTTTTTTGGATGAAAGTGTGGAAAAAGGAATGAGTCGTCTCAAGGGTTTGAGGAGAGGAGAAGTTGGGAGAGGAAGTGCAGAAATGTGGAAGATATGTTCCTCCAACTCATTCTTCCTCTTGCTTTGTTGTTGTTGCTGTTGTTGTTGTTGTTGTGTGTGTCTCTTGACTGCAAAATTTTCTCACTGAAATGGGTTGTGGAAATACTAGCAGTTTTAGTGTGATATGCAAAACATTACTTGCCAATAGAAGAAAAAAGGGAAAAATCATCAAGATCCTTATTGAGTCACTTCATTGAAATTCTAAGTCATAAATAGGTAGGTGTTCTAGGGTCAAGAATCGTTTCAAATTTTATTAAGAGTGAAATAAACATTTTACTTGATGTTATATGATGTCAAATATATATATATAGGTAAGGCACATTCTAGGATCCATATCTTAACCCATGATTGAGTTTGACCCCTTCTTAGTTTCCTTTCAGAAATTGTGATGAAAATTGGAACTTTCTATTTATCTTTTTGTTTCCCCTTAGCATTATAAAGGGGGAGTTCCTCTTTCTTCCCGCGACATTTTATTTTGTAAGTTTTTTTTTGGATGAAAGTGTGGAAAAAAGGATGAGTTATCTCAAGGGTTTGAGGAGAGGAGAAGTTGGGAGAGGAAGTGGAGAAATGTGGAAGATATGTTCCTCCAACTCATTCTTTCCCTTTTTCTTTTTCTTTTTTGTTGTTGTTGTTGAGTGTGTCTCTTGACTGCAAAATTTTCTCGCTGAAATGGGTTGTGGAAATAGTAGCAGTTTTAGTGTGATTTGTGGATTTTGTAGGAGTTAAATTGTGCCTTGGATGTACCAACCTGCGGTATTGAATGATTTCAAGGGAATATGATATTCTAGCTCTCTAGTATTGTATACGGGTTGTATTTTTTTGTTTGTGCTACTAGGTTCTTAATGACTTTCTCCTACTTAGGGGATTGGATAGAGTCATTTATGGCTCAATGATGCCATCTGAATGGGTGGAAAGAGTGTTCTCCTTATTGACAGATTGATGAACCCTTCTCTTTTTGTAGGGTTCCACCACTGTGTGATCAAATAGAAAGAGCAATAAACAGAGTTCAGCCATCCCATATATATATATATATATATATACTATGTATAAAAAAAAGAAAATAGACAATATGTATGAACTACATTAATAAATAAAGAAAGTTTGTTTATATATATATATATACTGTATAAAAAAAGGAAAATAGACAATATGTATGAGCTACATTAATAAATAAAGAAAGTTTGTTACCCTGGCAGGGAGGCCGAGGGAAATTTTTTGTTCTTGCTATATCCTCGGTTAATCCTTTTCACCACAATGCTGCGAAAATCACTCATAATTTTCTATTTTTTGACAACTGCGTCCTTTATGAAAGTCTTAAGTCTAACCATATGAATAAATAAAATAAGAGGTTGCAATGTGAACCCCATTTGATTTTCCTCATAGCCAGTGATGGTAGTTAAAAAATGAAACCCTCAAAAATTCATTGATTTTACTTGTACGCTTGCAGTTTTAGAGCATGGTAGGTCTTAGAAAGAGCAATGGTTCCCATGTCTATGCGAGGTTACTTTTTAAAAAGGAAAATTGGGTTTTAGCTTAGGAAAATAATAAAAACCTTATTACCATTTCAAATTCTTTACCACCGAGTACCCCTTCCAATCCTCTCCTTAGTTTCTAGGATAAATTGTTGGGGAAGCTGGTATGCGGTCCTACGGAGGGCATAGAGGTGTCACAGGTGCAGCACCCTCACGACCAGCAGTGGGGATTCCAGCTTCAGAAAAAGTTGTAGAGTGGGATAGGAAACATTATCTATGGGTTCCCTACTGAGAAAACAATAATGGCGAAGGAGATATCCATACATCAGTAATATTGAGGCTCACAGAATGGTTGTAAGGGTTGCGGGTGAGCATCATGTCCTACTCGCCACTAATATCCTTACCCACAAGTTTATTTTTCTCACCTCATTTGGCCTATGGATTTTGGTCACTACAGTTTGTCAGCTATGGAACCATTAGGCGGTTTCAATCCTGAGTGCTACCTTCCGTAAGGAAAGATATCTCCCTGCCATTAAGGAAAGATAAGAAAAAATTAAAAAAACATGAAAGAACAAAATAAAATGAAAATAGAAACCCAAAATTTTATTGCAGATTTAAAAAAAGAAAAGTTCGCTGTCAGTCAAAATGTAGCGCCCTTTAGGTCTTAGGCCTTCTAGACGTGTTGGACGCCTCCCACAAGATAAGTTTTTTAGCAGGGCCACCATTTTCTTCTTCTACTTTCCCACGCACTATAAATAATGGCGTGTACGTTGCGAATTATCATCTAGGATTTTCACATTTCAACAATTTTTAATAGGCTAATATAAGTTTACAGTTTCGTTATTGTCATGCATTGTGCCTGCTTTTGGAGTTAAATGACAAGTTAGAATTTGTTGTCCCTCGCTGATGTTACGACATGTGTCTTGTTTCATGCAAAATATGAAATAAAATAAGTCGTGGTATATATGGCTTAAGGTAGGTTGTCGATGCATGCTAGCTTATTGGGGCATGTGGATTATTCAATGTTTTGACCTTCATAACTAAACACATTATAAACCATAAAGGTTTATGTGCACCCATGTCCAAATTAAGGTTTATTTCATTTCATTATTTAGCATCAAATATTAATTGTTTAATCCAACCATTTGTAACTAGAATTTGCAGCACATTGTATCTATATGCATCCATGCACAACACATACACTCTAGCATATTATCATACATATAATTTCCTATCTACGTAATCATTCAACCTCCTTTAAGTGCAAGTGGTAGTAGTATTTGTTGTTTACTCATTTGTGTATTTTTCTTTCATGAGTTTCTTTCTTACCATTCCCTTGAGATACTAGTATCGTTGGGTTTAATATTTAAAAATTGGAAAGAAAAACGAAGCATAAAGTGAATAAAGTTAAATATTCAATCATTATATATTATCCTCATTTAATGAAGAGTTTAAACATTAATAAGTGATAATTTTTTCGTCATCCAATAAATTATATACTGAAAGGGAAAATAATAATAAGATGGGTATATAAGATAAAATTAATTAGCCATAGGCAACATATAGTATGAGATTTGAACCTAAATCAAGTCTCACACATAACAGTGAACCAACCGTTGTTTAATGGTAAAAGCCTCCAACATATCAAGTAAAAGCCTCCAAGATCTCACTTATCATGTAAAAGCCGGATAAATATTGATTTGACAATTGGATCCAGGAACATTCTATTTCCATTAGCAATATTTTTTGTCAATTTGATGGCATCTTTTCTTTTCATTTGCATTCCTTTATGTTTTAAGTTCGTATGCAAAAAATTCATAATCAAATAATACTTAATTTTTTGAAGGAAAAAATATAGATTTGTCTATGTTTATTTCAGTCCATTATTTAGCATTTATTATTAATTATTTAATCCACCTACATGCAATTAGAATTTGTATGCACAAAAACATACTTTCTAACACATTAACATACATACAGTTTTCTATCCGCATAATCCATGTACCTCCTTTAGATGCAAGTGCTAGAGTTATCTTAATTTATAATAATTGAATTACATTTTCCCTTTTTAGTCTCCTGCATCACACTATTATTTTTAAGACTTATTCTTTTACACAAATCAAATGGCATGCTAACTGAATTGTATTAAATTCATGACGGTGTGAGTTTGTAGAGACAATTATTTGGGTGTAGTAAGTTTCAATTTGAATTCGATCACAATCCTTTTAATTATTCTTAAAGTTTAAAAGTTTAAACAAAATACCAACCCTATCATTGATTTGTTTTGTTATTCAAGATAACATCTAATCTGAATATATAATATAATATTTATTATATTTATATATAATATATTATTTATTAGATTTAATAAATTTTAATTAGAAAATAATTTAAAAAATATATAAATAAAAAAATAAAATAAATGAAATGAATTAAAAAGACAAACGGGCCAAGTCCCATATGGGAGGCGCTGCCAAAGCCCCCACTCTATATATATATATGTGATGACGTATATGCACTGTTAATAATAAAATAAAAGTAACAGTCTTACCATTAACAATTGTTGAATAAAACAGTAAATCTGTTGTTACAAAATAAATATAATTACTATGCAAAATAAAACAATAGTCTTTTTAAATAAATAAGTAAATAAAACAATAATCCTTATTTATATATGCATATGCAAAGACTTATATGATTAAAGAATAAGGGAGATTAAAATAATGCCCTCTCATAAAATATAGATAAAACCCCTAATAAGTAAATAAAAATCAGTTGATTTTAATAAACGTCATTATACGGCAGGGATGAAAAAAACAGAAAGAAATGGTATCCCTCCCTGCATTATGTATTTTGGGTGTTTAAAATTAAAATGAAATGTGTTTTGGCTGCTCTGTACTTCTTCAGGAAATAAAAGTATATATACATATATATTCCTGAACATATTTAAAATTGGCCCCTCCCACTCAGTGTCATTGACTCAATCTCATAACATGACTGTAATAAAAAATTAGAAAGAAATTACAAAAAAAAATAGAAACAAAAAAAGAGAACCCTTTTGGCGTGGTAGCAGGTAATCTAACTGCAGCTATTACCGATCTCTTATCTCCTCCCTGGAACCTGATCCTACCCAGAGAGCGCCGCTCATCCTCTTTTTAGCCCACATAAAACTATATATAGATTATAAATATGTTGTACTTACAATCCACTCAAATCATTAAAATGTCAAACTTTTATTTCAATATTAACCAAAGTTGAGTATGAGTATAATATGTTAAAAAATTACCAACAACAAGAGTGTCAAGGAGCAATCATAGAAAAACTAAAGCTACAAACTCTAACAAGGAATAAACAATTTCTACAACAATGACCTTAGATGTGATAAACATTAATAATAGCTTGAAATCACTAATAACAAAGAAGAAATAAGCTATTCTTGGCACAAAAACTATAATCTCATATTTTATAGATAAAAGGAGGATCTCAAGCATATGAAAGACTCATTAGCAAAGCCACGTAACCAAGAAGTTGGGAGAAGATCAAGTGCCAGATAATTGCCAACAATAAGCTCCAGGGCACACATAGAGACTCAAAGGAAGAGAAAACATAGTAATAAACTCCATCCAAAGAAAGAATTCCTTCCTCCAGGTTGTGCAGGCAAACAATCTGCAATTCATAGATGCAAGAGTCAATTATTATTTATCTTTAAAAAAATACTACTAATTTTCTATTGATTTTTTATTACAATAATTTGAATTAAAATAAATATTTCAAAGAACAAGAAATTTTAGAGTTTACCTCTTATTTCTCTGAATTATAGATACATATTTCTTCATAGTGTCAAATTCCTCATCCATGGAAACAAAAACTTTAAGATTTTATCAACATTATTGAAGTATTTCCTTCTCCAACTAATTCTTGTGAGGATCAATGACAACATCCCTCCAAAAGCTACTCCACATGACAATCCCACAGCTATCTTATACCATGGATATTTAGTACTTTTTTCTTCTTTGTTCATTGAAATTGGAGGAGGAGGGGGAAATTGTGGCCAAGAACAATTTTTGGGTAGAGGACATCCCCATAAATATGGATTTCCTGAATAAGAGGATTCTCCAAATGTGCTACTTATATGTTTTCCTTGTGGTACACTTCCTGAAAGATTGTTGTTTGATAGATTTAGTGATCCCAAAAAGCTTAGAGATTCAAGCTCTACAGGGATTTTTCCTGCTAAGTGATTTCTTGACAAGTCTAATGACTCCAACTGACTCATTTCTCCCAAACTAGCTGGAATGGTCCCATTCAAATTGTTCATTGAAAGGTTTAGAAGCCTCAACCCCTTCAAATTTCCAAAATTAGAAGCAAGTTCCCCCTCCAATTCATTGTTTGATAAATCAATGGATGTGAGAGTGGAAAGAATATAATCATAGTGTTGCTTTACGCCTTTTAAATTCATATCCAATCCATCCCGATACAATTGAGCATAAACATCAGAAGGGGACAATACAAAACCATCTTGACTCTCTATTGCCATTGCTTCCAACAATACAATTGTGTGTGGAATTAAACCTGTGATATGATTGGAAGAAAGGAGCAAGATCTGGAGGTTCTTCAGCTGGCCAATCTCTAAAGGAATATTGCCTGTAAAATTATTCTCCTTCATCACCAATACTCTTAGTTCTGAAAGATTTTTGATTGATGTTGGTATTTCACCTCCAAATAAGTTATTTCCAATATCAAGGACCTGTAGCTTTGAACAATTTCCTATTGAGAAGGGGAATGGTCCATTTAGGTTATTACTATGAACAACTAATGAATACAATTCACTTAGCTTACTTAACTCATGTGGTAATCTTCCCTCCAATCTATTATTTCCCAAATTTATGACAGTAAGGGAAGAGCATTTAGACAAACTCACAGGGATCACTCCAGTGAAGTTATTGTTTGCCAAATTTAATAATTGGAGTTTAGATAAACTGCCCAAGCTCGCAGGGATCACTCCGATTAAGTAGTTGTTTGCAAGATTTAATAGCTGAAGTTGAAATAAACTGCCCAAGCTTGAAGGAATGTTGCCACTGAATGAATTGTCATTGAGCACCAATTGTTCCACTATTGGGGACCAATTTGATGGGATGTGCCCACTCAATGCATTTCTAGACAGATCTAGAGTCTGTAATTGCATCCATATTGAAGTATTTGAGAATAGGGTTCCTTCTAGATGATTTCCTGAAAGATTTAAATATTGCAACAAAGGACTAGTTTCCCATAGCCAATAAGGAATTTCTCCCACAAGACCGGTGTTAACTAATTCTATTGTATCAAGCGAGAATTGTGTTGAAATCCAAGGTGGAATTTCATCGTCAATCATGCATGACACAAAACATATTCTAGATAACTGAAAGGATGGAAGCCAGCTTTTGTTGATATTTAGCACACATTCAGATAAATACAATATCTTTAGGCCCGTAAGGTTGTGAAAGAAAGTTTCTGAGATTGACTGATTTGGCGTGAGGTATAGATTCACCAAAGAGGCTGGAAGTGACGAAGAAGCGATGGTTTCATTGAAAAGATTGCCACGAGCAAATAATTCAGTGAGCAAAGACAGCTGAGCAAATGAAGGGGGAATGTTCCCAGTTAATTGGGTGTCCTCAATACACACAACCTTGAGTAAAGAGAGGTTGCCCAAAGAATTTGGGATGTTACCGCTCAGTGGACTCCCTCCAAGAGCTAAAGACCTCAACAAAGCGAGATTTCCCAGAGAATTCGGTATGTTCCCGCTTAGTTTGTTCTGGTAAAGATTTAGATATTTAAGAGAAGAAATATTACCCAGAGAAGGCGGTATGCTTCCACTAAGCTCGTTAAACATAAGGTCAAGGTAAGTTAAAGAATGAAGATTGCCCAAGCAGGAAGGTATGCTTCCATTGAATTCATTCTCCGCAAGATCAAGGTATGTAAGGCGGGTGAGAAAACAAATTGAAGAGGGAATCATCCCACTTAATTCATTTAAAGTTAAATCTAATCTCTGAATATAAGAGAGATTTCCCAAACAGGGAGGTAGAGTACCTCTTACTCCGAATATCGTGAGTGATGTGAGAAAACGAAGTTGGCACAAGCTCTCAGGGATCCCATCTTGATCGTAGGCAAAAGAGACATCAAGAGAGACGACGTGGTTGGTGTGATTGTCGCAGGAAATGCCTTCCCACTGGGTGCAACAGTCTGTTCCATTTGCCCACGAACTGAGATAGTAGTCTGTGGAGTCATTCCAGGCCGCTTTGACGCGAAGCAGAGCTTCAGATTCATGGGAAGAACATCTGTTGGACATCAATCGGTGGGAAAGAGTAGGATGTGAAGAGACAAAGAAGACAACAAAAACCGAAATGATAACTAAACACAGCTTCTGTAAAGAGACGGCCATTTGGGAGGGAGGGGACGAGGGAATGGCAATTGATCTCTCGGTGGGTAATTTTTAACAGCGATCCCGTCAACGGTCAAAAAGTCTTTTTATTTCTTTTTTAAAAATTAGATGATTATTTACGTGGCCATCATGATAGTTCATTATGTAAACCTTTCGTGAGAAGGAAATTACACACACAAGTCACAAAACTACGACTACAAAGAAGTCGAATAACAAGTGGACCATTCGATATCATGAGAGATGGGTTCCGGTGAGCCACTACTCATGAAACATGGGTCAATGAGTTTGACTTGAAACTACACGGTTGAATCTTGATAGCAATATCATAACATTGGAATTTTAAGCAACAAAAGTCACGTCCAGCCCTACAAAAAGGCGATTTGATCGCAATTATTAATTAATTAAAAATAAAGCTATTTTAGGCAACAAAAGTCACATCCAGCTCCGTAGATGGGCGATGTCTATGCAACCTACAAAAGGGCGATTTGATCGCAATTATTAATTAATTAAAAATAAAGCTACAATACATTATTTATTTTTAATTAATTAATAATTGCGGTCAAATCGCTCTTTTGTAGGCTGCAGAGACAATTCGCCGTAGAGGCGATATCTATGCAACTTATAAAAGGGCGATTTGATCGCAATTATTAATTAATTAAATACACCGGGGCATCCATGCCACATGTATCATTCGATTGTCGTACCCCTAACTGTCTCAGTGCTGCCGTGCCTCATATTTGTCAAACCTGCTTACCGTATGATGTGATTTTTAATTAACCCTAGGTACTCATAGCCACCGCCTGATTTCACTTTCACCGTTCCAGGGTCTACTTGCCGTTCCTGTGACTTTGAAGGCTTGCCGTGAAGAAATTTTGAAAGAATAGGTCTTGTGCAGCGTTTCTGTCGTGCCACTTCAGAGCTCCGGACAGAATTAGAGCAGCATTTTTATCGTGCCGTTTCTATTGTGCATTGCACTAGAGAAAAATTCAGTCCGGAGATGTGAAGTGGCACGATAGAAACGCTGCACAAGACCTGTAATTTCAAACTTTCTTCACAGCTTTACATAAGCAATATCGGCCGTGCAGATTTTCTGCTGAAGTCTTCAAAGTCCCAAGCACGGCAAGTAGACCCTGGAACGGTGAAAGTGAAATCAGGTGCCAGCTATCAGTACCCAGGGGTTAATTAAATATCACATCATATGGTAAGCAGGTTTGACAAACATGAGGCACGGCACCGCTGCCAAAAAGATCCGTTTAATCTTTTCACTAATAAACAAAAGTCAAGTCATGTGGACTGTATTTGACTTTCCTTTGTTTGATATTATTAAAATTTGGTGGTCGCGTTCAAACACTGTTTTAATAATATTGAATTTTCAAAAAAAAATTAAAAAATTTAAGTGTTATTCACATCATGATTTATTATTAGAGAATTAAGGAGAGTTCAGAGAAATGAAATCAAAGAAATTAAGATGACTGAAATAGGAGAAGTTGATATTTGTTAATTAAAATTTTAGAACTGAATTTTGGATTAGAGATTTGAGATGATTAGAGTTGAAGAAATTCAGTGTATGTGGTGCAATTGTGATAATAATTCTATGTAGCATGCAATTTCATTTAATTTTTTATGGCATTGTTCTAAGCAAAGTTTGATCTTTAGAATGTACATTAATGATGCTTGAGGTAAAGGAAACAATAGCAGTGATAAGGAGCATATGGGAGCTTACTATGCGAGGATTGAAATTCATGACTTCCTTTCTCATAATCCTTTTTGATGTCATTGTGATCTCTAATCCACAAGTCTTCAATCGTCCAATGATACACAAATGCCCTAATATGATGTCTTAAAATACATCACCTTTTACACATTATTTTAAAATTTTGACAAGCACATATTGATAAGTAATGATAAGATCCCACTATTCTTGGCCTTGGAATGTGAAAATTCAAATTTTAAAAGATGAGGACATGAATGTGCCAATGATATTGTCAAAGGGTTAGAATCACAATTTTTATCTTGTCTAAGTTAATGACCACTAAGAAATAATTCAAGTGGGTCTTGAATAAAAAATGTGGTATATCATAATGCAATACTAGGTATTTAATAAATGAATTCTCAAGAGTTGTCATCTAAGACATTGAACTAAACTAGCATAAAGTAAAAGGAAAAAATGTGACATATTTGATCATAATCACTCCTAAATTAATTAAAATCCCTCACCTTATCTTTTTCAAATGGGGTATGCTTAAAATATTTCATGGGCAAACATCATAAGGAGAAATTTGATCACGGGAATTTTGGGTGAGCTTTACAAGTTATAGAATAGGTTCATGGTCACTTGGTCCATTTCCATCCTTATCTTTTGAGAAAGCATATTAGGGGAGAGGACCCAGTAGTTGTGCACCCTAACTTCGCGCTTCTAATTATCCTACATGGAAATTTCAAATCACTCCCAATTTTTTACAGCAGCTTACTTGGCAAGTCCCCTGCTTATAACTAAGGTTTCAGGGCCACATCATCAAATCTGATGCCACATTAGCCTGCTTTTTGTCAAGGTGTCCAAAAAGACCCAAAAAAAAAGTGAGACCAATACTTGTGCATTCACAACATGTTTTATTGAGCGCCGGTGTGGAATCACAAGACTAGTTGCTTTTAAATCAAAAGAATACATTTTGTTTAATTATGGGTAGTCATCATCAACACTAACAACTTTAAAGTCACAACTACTGGGCCAATATTGACAAAAATATTGAACATTATATAAACAACTACTATCACAACTATTGAAACATGCTCAGGTACTGGGTCCTCTCCCTTATCTACTCGCTAAAATTGATGATTTTCCTACTTCACTTGGGTCTATTTCCTTTGTCAAAAGTGTGAAGTTGTTGAAAATTTTCAAGGCTTTAAGGTCTTTTCTAAACATAATTAGGATAAGACATCAATATTCTTTTCACTAACAATGGTAGAGAAGATAAATTTGAGTAGTTTTGTTCTCTAAAAGGGAATTTTGTTTTAGCATTCACTTCCCTACAATCCACAAAATAATAGAGTATAATGTATGCTCCATAAAAGAGATTTTAAATAAGACCCTTGGTCTTGGTATGCTAAGATGGAATTTTTTATTCTCTTGACTAGATTTTGAAGATGTCACTTACATCCAAATGTCTATATTTTGAGGTATGATGATGCATTTCTTTTTCTAATTCTATGTGTTGATAACTTGATCATTGAAAGGATTTCCTCATTAAGTATTATTAGAATCAAAGCTACTTTACATAATCGATTTTACATCATAGACTTGGGCTTATTCCACTACTTTATCAAGATCAAGATCACACAATATTCTTCCAAGACCACTGTTGCCTATAACCTAACTATGCTCTAGATTTACTTGATAAATTTCACATGTCTAACTATAAGTCTATATTGATTCCTATTTTATTTGGAGTCAAGTTATAGAAATAATGTTTGACTCCACTTTTTGATGCTCTTTTGTATCATCAACTTATTAAAACCCCATTTATTTGACTCATACCCATTTAAACATAGATTTTGTAGTTGGCACGATTTCATGAATTTTATAAGAACTACATGAGCTTCATTGGGGATTTTCCAAACACGTGCTTCACTTTTTATACAACTCATGTATATTTGGGTTTATTATTTTGTAGCTATAATTGTAAACCTTTTTGGATAAATTTGGATTTTGATTACGCATGTTATCTTGATGATTTCAAGTCTACTTCCAACTACAATTTTTATATTGGTTAAGGCTGGCATTGCAAGAAGTTTCATGCTATTGATTTTTCATTCGTAAACATTGAATATTAAGGGGTTATGAATATAATCATTAAGTCTATTTGGATTCAATAGATATTTATTGAGTTCAACATACCTTTTTAGAGGCCTATAATCATATTTTGTGGTAATCAAAGTGTTATCTAGATCATAAAACAACATGGTCCACAATCAAAGGATCAAACATATTGAGATGCATATGCACTATTTATGGGATCACATCTAAAATAATATCATTGACTTGGAATATTATCATATGGACTAATCTATTTTAAAAGAATACATTCATTCTTGGTACTATCAAACATTTATGAGTTGAAAAATTATTGAGAGAGGTTGTTATGGAATGACTCCACATGGAATTTTAAAGCTCATACAAAATATTATCATGTCCTACAAATTTTAAGAACTAATCCATCATAGATTGGTGGCTTTTTTCTCTTAGGGCTAGATTAAGAGACTTTGTTGGAACCTTGTATCCAAAATAACTTGAGACACCTAGGGAATAAATGATACCTCCTCTAGCATTCGACCATCCACCTTGATGTGATTCATACTTTTATTTTGGCTCCAAGACATTTAAAACACAAAATATATCTCTTGGAAACAATACACTAAAAGCCATTGCCACATTTTTTAAGAATGCATCCATTCTTGGCATAGTTAATGGTGTTGAGATAAAAAAAATCTAGGAGAGGTTAGTATGGAGAGACCCTCACATCCATTTATAAGTCTAGAAAAAACATTACAATGCTCCATGAACTCTGAGAACTACTCCATTATAGATTGGTTTTTTTCTCTCTTAGGGATCTTAAGATACTTTCATCGAACATTGTAGCTCTCATGTGGATTGGAAAACATGCTAAATAAAATAAGGCCTCCCCTAGCAATCACCAACCCCACAAATTTTTTTGGTTGTAGTCAACTCAGCCCCATGATGCATAGAACACTAAATATAGATCTTGGCAACAAAACATGTAATGTTAGTTATACATTTTATAAGAATGTGTGTGTTCTTTCCATGGTCAAATGGTGTTTATTTAAAAAATATTGAGAGTGGTTATTGTGGAGGGACCTTATCTACACCCATAAGTCTATAAAAAAAATTCATACCCCATAAACTCTAAGAACTCTATCATAGATTGATAACTTTTTGTTCTTTGGGCTCTTAAGAGACTAATTAGATTCCTTGGCATGAATGAATTAATACATCTAGTAAATTAAATGGGGCCTCCCCTAACATTCAAATACTTGTCACTATGTGTTAGCACAATCAATTAATTACCCATGATATAAAGAACATAAAATATTGTGCTTAACAAGGTTAGGCTAAATATTTAATGTCAAGATGTAATGGTAGGTGGTGAGGAGGAGGATGAGAATTTGGGCACATAGGTAGCATTAATGGAAAGGAATTTAAGAACTAAATATTGATAGAGAATAAGTGGTTATGAATGCTTATAAATTAAGGTGGGATCCAAGAAGAGGTGTACAACTCTAAAGAGTAGGTGAGTATGATTGCTTAGAGATCTAGATGGAATCTAAGAAGAGGTGGAAAAGTCCAAATAAGGAAAATATTTAGACCAAAAAGGAGGATATAAATGGACAAGAAGGTTGTGAGGTAGAGGAATAGTGCAAAGAGGTTTTTAGTCTTACAACAAGGCTCTAAATGTAAGTATATAACATTATTTAAATGCCTAAGTGTAATAAATGGAAATCACTCTAATGAAAAGGAAATTAAGTCCTTTTGTGAGTAATCCAACTTATTACATTAGGATGAATTGACAACTTTAAAATTATTTTTATCATCTTGTTTTATATAGAAGTGATAACTAAATTTGAAATTACAATTTACAATATGAAATACCCACCTATAACAAACATGTGAAAATATCTCTATAAGAGATGAATTACAAACCATTTTTATAGAAATAAAAATTATTAATTTTGAGGAACCTACAATACCTTTTTGGAAGCCCCTACCTTCAACACCAATGTGTTTAGTGAAAATACTTTTTCCGTGCTATCATCTATTCTATACATGTAATAAAAAGTATTGTCAAGACTAGAATGATTCCTTAAATGCATCGAATGAAAATAAAAAGTTTTAAGCCATATGCTATATAGAAATTAAAAAATATATCTATAATAAATATTGGATATCAAAGTGACAAAAAATGAGATAAACACAAGTAAAGAGGAAACAAATATCAACAAGAAATGCTACTTTTCTTACGAGAAACCTGTTAAGAAAAAAGAAGTAAAGAAAAAAATGTTTTTTAGTGGTTATTTGAGGGGCTTGCCTCAATGAAAACCTCATTTTGTTCTTTTGAAATCAATGATAACCAATATTTTATAGTGTTCAAAATACAAAGATACAAATTCTTTGAAAATAAAATATAATTAATTGTAATATAGAAAACTAGAACTACACTATGATAGCCTTTGAAATTTTCTAATTAGAACAAGAAATGATAAAAATGAGAGAAAGGGGGCAATAAGATTGGAAAAAATCATCTAGAATTTCCTTCAAACCCCTTAGAGGAATTTTGTTATCTCAATATTATTGTTCTTCACAATTCCACAAAGGTGGTGATCAAAGAAGCTTAAGAAAATTATATGCACAATAGTAAATAGATTGTTTATCATAAAAATTTGATAGTTTTGTCAAAAGTTATGAAGCTTGTTCATGTTAGAGAATAAAAAAATAGCTTCCTTGAGCTAAAGACACAAGTCACAATGCCTTTTATTTGTTTGACTGCATGTAGGAGTACACATGGATCCATAGACTTGGGATCAACTGTATAAGTGTATAATAATCATATATTCCATTGAAGGAAGATTATGTAAAGTCATCATTGACCAATTCTAGTGGAGATATAATCATAAAGGATGAAAGGAACATGAAAATAAATAAAAGTTTTGTGTCAACATTGAAGAGGGCTAAATGTATCAATGCTAAATGAATCATCCCTGAAAGTGAAAAATAAATTATGAAAAATAGAAGAATATAGATACAAATAAAGGAATGTCAAAAAATTTAATTTTCCCTATATCCATGTACCTACAAGGGTATCAAGGGTCCTTCAAGAGAGATTAACAAGCATAAACAAGCATACATGTGGATCATGAAATAAATAAGAAAACATCTAAAATCTAAATATATGAAAGTATTTCTCTATGGAATTTTTTTCAAATAGATAATTGGACAGGCTCAATCATGAT